>VZDJ01000175.1:5662521-5859633 GCA_008694505.1 Cyanoderma ruficeps
CCCCCTTCAACTCCCCGGCATAAGAAGTATCCAACCAAAGGACCCATGTATTCTTCCAAAGAGTCTCCCCAGTACTCGCCTAGGTTAGGATTCACCAAAATGCCGCTTTCTCTGGAGTTTATTTTTATTTTTTTTTCATTTGCTTAACGTCAAACCCCTTTCATGCCAGTTATATGACGGCATTCCTCACTTAGCAGTGCAGCCTGCTAGATCGTGACTCACAAGGGTTTGCTGCTCTGGGTGTGCTCTGATTTGCCTTCAAGCCAGAGGGGAACGAAAAAGGGGATGTCCATTCAGTCATCAATAACCATCAGTTCCTTCAGCGAGCCTATTTCCTGTTTTCAGTCTTCTCTGAGGTGTTAGAAAGCTAAATTGTGTCTTTTTAAAAGAGCTCATATTTTATCTGGCTGTCTTCAAAAGCAGAAGGTGGAATATCTACCCACAAAGCCAATATAAAGGGAACAATCCAATTCCTAAAGGATGACACCGTCCACACACAAGCAAAGGAGCCTCTGCAGCTCTTTGGACAATGAAATGAAATTATTTCAGTAGGCAAAGTAAGAATGAAGTGTTTTGTAGCTGATGAATGTAGTGGTTTCTGTTTCTTCCTGGTGCCACTCTACTGACCGTGGAGGAAAAGATTGTGTTAAAAGTACTAAAACCATGGGACTCATATTCCAAAAACCTGTAAAAAATCCTGATTTTCCAAGCCAAAGGAGCAGGAGTCAAACCCAGCCCTCAGTCACACAGCGAGATAGTTCTCATTAAGTTCTCTCCCTAAGTAAAACCATATCTGAAGCTCATGCCATGAGGAATATGTTCTCACAAAAATTCCCATTTTAGGGCGTTCAGAGGTCTGGGCAGCAAGGCCGTGAGCTGGGCTGTATTTTCTCCTTGCACTGAGAGCATTAGAGCCCAAGGCAGGTATAAATATTTGCCAGAAAGTCATTTTCCTTTCAGAAATAGTAGGTGATTTTTAAATGCCAGAAAGTCATTTTCCTTTCAGAAATAGTAGGTGATTTTTAAATGCAGTAAGCTTAACCTCAAATATTTTTTCCCTAAATATATTTGCCTCCCTAAGAGCTAATATGTGACAAATCTCTTGATTTTGATTTAAGCTGCTCTGAGTAATCTTCACTAGAGAAATGTAAGTAGAAGGAATATTGAAAGCTAACCTTTTCCCACTCAGCTAGCTCAAATATTAAAAAATTAGAATTTTCTAGAAGCCAAAAGCTTTAGGCTTGAAAAAACATGTTTTTAGAAAAGTATTGTTTCCCATTCCTCCTCCCTGCCAAAAGAAACCTTTGAAAATGAAATAACCTTGTTATCTGCAGAAGCATTTATATTTAAAAATAAAAATACATATTCAAAGGTATTTTGTTGCATTTAACCTTTAAGATGATAAGTCTAACAAGCCTTCGCTCAAAGCAAGATTTTCATGTGAAAACTTGTGGCTCACACACAGCAAAGGTGATTGATGGATCTGAGGGGAGGAGGCCTCAAACTGGAATATTTGTTTTATTCAGTCCAAGACTGTTGCTGTATCAGCTTCATGCTAATAACTTTCCCCTCACTGTTTATACAGTTTCTGATAGTGATTAAAAAATCTTTGCACATGCCCACAAGGCTCCTGGGACGTTTAGACTCTTTTTTGTAATTTCTCCCTTTTCCAATGATTTTTTTTCATTTCCCCATTTCCTCAAGCTGTGGCTGCAGAAAGCAGCAGGGTACAGAAGGCTGCTAAAATCTCTGTTCCCACCCATGAAAAGGCTTATGCTGCACTTAATTTTTGGCAGTTTTATCCTCCCACAGACACCAGTGGCACTTTGTGAGGTGCTCAAGGGGCTGATGAATGGGAACCAGAGCTCTGAGAGCCCCGAGGCCAGATCCCAAAACCCTGGGCCAGGCTCTGCTGCTGCCATGGTCTTTGTCACCCCAACACCACGTGGCTCTGTGCCATGGGAGTGTGTCCTGTGATGTCCCCATGGATGGCTCCAGCCTCTCCTTTCCAGTCTGCACTCCCTTTTTCAGCCAAATTCTGCCCTGAGAAACATCACGGGGGGCATGTCCCATGAGCTCTCTTCACCCTATGGATTGCTCAGTTCAGCCAAAATCCTTCTGCAAGCAGCTCCCAGCAAAGTCAGGCGGATCCTGGTAGATGCCCACGGCTGTGGTTTGGCTGAGGGTGTTTGCTCCATGCTCTACACACAGAAAATTTGGATAAAATTCCCTCGATCAGCTGATTTAGCCTGATTAGAAGTAGGTGCAATTTCAGCTGTAATTTTTAGACAACAGTTGTTGATTGAAATTTGTCCAGAGCAAGTTTTGTTGCCAAATAAAGGGGCAAGTAGCCAGTCCTGTGACATGGATGAAGGGGGTTTGGCTTCAATGCCTGGATTGTTTACAAAAATTTATAAGATATAAAGAAAAAAAAAAAAAAGAAAAGACTTGACTATCTATTCCCAAACACTTCATTTTTATCTCATTTGAGCCGTTTGACCTTTTGATGTCTGCTTCTGGCCCGAGGGTGACATATTACACCTCTTTGCATGCACTGTTAGCATGAAGCATAATGAAGCATGAGAAAACCTGCACTGTGGCTGATGCAAGAATTTACATTTTTTTTGTGTCATTAGAAAGAAGGAAGGACAGTAAAGCCCACTTTAAAGAGCAATCCCCTCTTCTCTCTCCCTCCCAAACTGAGGCCCAGCAGAGCCGACCAAGGACAGCAGATGGCACAGTTTGTCGTGCATCTTTAGAAATCTCTGAATCCTCTTCTGCCAGGAAAGGAAGAACGTGGGGCTGGCTCTTCCTCAGCTTCAGCTGAATTCTTCCCTCTGCACGTGTGTATTTGGCACAGCAAAAAAAAGTGTTGAGAAGACACAAGTCTCCCCATGGGCCGTAGTGCAGAAGTGGGATGGGCACCTCAGAAGGTTCTTGGTCCTTTTGTCATGCAGTAAGAACATAAATTATCCCCTTCTGCTTGCTAAAGTGGAATATGTTCTTTCTTCTTCATCTTTTGAGCTTTGTTGCCCAGTTTGGACAAAATCTCAAAGTCTTGTAATGGCTAAAAGGACCTCCTGCTCTTGGTGGTCCTCAGATAGGTGCAGGTGGGTTGGGGGCTCACAAGGAATTTCCTCTTTTCTCTTGTATCAGATAAGTCACAAATTAAATCTCTGTGCTGTGCTGAGGGTAGGAGAACTCTCCTGTGGTCCAGCTTGTGCCATGGGAAGCAAAGGGGTGGGAGACCTTGAGAGTGGTTTCTCCCATAAAGAGAGAAGCACTTGGTTCACCTTCTTCTCCCCACTCTGCACTGAAGCCAGAGGCCCAGAGCTGCCCCCTGCACCATCCTTGGTGCTGCCCTGCCTCCAAGGAGAGATCTGGCTCTGGTTCCTCAGAGCTGTGGAAGACAACCACCCCAGGAGTCAGGACTATGTTCAGGTATAGACACAAAGGGAATGAATCAAGCAGGAATTGTGGGCTCTGGTGTCAGTTATATAATGGAAAGGGGCTTCTGAATGCTTTAGGGGTGAGCTCTGTGAAGGGCTTCAGCCCTGCTCCTAAATCCCAGCAGGTCTAAAGGCAAGTTGTGTCCTTGGAGGTGAGGGACACCTTAGTGCTCTTCTTAGTGATCACTCCATCTGTGAAGTGCCAGCTGGCCCCTGAAATGGGCCGTGTGAGGTTCACTCAGGACAGCTCTTCTCTTCAGATATGACAGACAGCAGAAGTCCTGCCTTGATTTCTGCAAGGTTAGAATTAGGGTACACAAGACTCTCTCTGTTATTACAGTGCAATGTTGGGTTCTCCTCTCTGTGTCACAGTCTGTCCTGCCTCCCTGCTCTACTCCACAGCTGCTGAGGGACATCTCATTGCCATCAGTGGACACATTTCAGTGTCAGTGTGGTGCTGGATGGGACAGGAGGACAGAGCACCCTGATTGTTCTTGGCCTTCTGCAATTTTCAATAACATTTAGACTTTGGGCCTCTTTAAACTCGTGTTCATTGTTTTACCAGTCTACTTGCTTGTGCATACAGGAGAGGAGTTCATACAGTGGCTGTACCACGCCTTGGCTTGTGATTCCCCACCAAGGTAGCCCGAGGTATCCAATTTAACAGCTCTTTGCTTACATGGTAACGACATTGTCCTAGGATTTCTTGTGCTGTATGTCCTGTCAGTAATTGCATCCCTCGTGGGGAGTTCCTGTAAATGTCAGTGATTTCCTCCTCCCATTACAAGAGAGAAATAAGGCATGCATATTCCTCACACTTGTAATTCCAGCACTTGGTGCTCCTTGTACTCCTGTGCTTATATTGCTAAGCAAAGGATCAAACATGGCTTTTTAAGCAGAACAGAATTCTGTCACATCCCTGCCCAAATCGAGTAGCTTCTGGGATCAAAGCTAAACTCCGAAACAATTGCTGGCTTATATTTTCTGTCTTTGGTGTGATGTGCTCATCCACTTCATCTCTTTGAGCCAGATCTGGTGCTGTAAAGTGCTGTTGCTCTAATATAAGCTAAGGGAGCCACGCTGGTCCGTTCCCACTGGTACCTGTCCCTCAGTGTCAACAGCCAACATCCGTATGAAGTCCCTGTCCAATGTGAAGAAAACAGATGGCTCTTGTGTTGGAAATAGCCTCGCATCTCATTCCTTTCCTTGGTTTTTGTTTGTTCATTTTCCCCTGTCTGTCTCTGTTCAGCTCCTTCCTTTTCCTCCTCCTGGTGCATGGACCCATGGCCCACGGCAGAACTGCGTAAGAAGCATTTTGAGTTTTCGCTCAAGATACCTCGACTTGGTTTCAGTCAGATTAATTAACCCTTCTTTCCCCCTGCCACCCTTACGTTTGGTGCATTATGCAAGAGTAAACTTTGCCCAGCACAGAATTAGTCTATAAACCTGGCTGCCATTAA
The DNA here is from genome assembly GCA_008694505.1 of Cyanoderma ruficeps. NCBI lineage: Eukaryota > Metazoa > Chordata > Aves > Passeriformes > Timaliidae > Cyanoderma > Cyanoderma ruficeps. The sequence goes on from VZDJ01000175.1 coordinate 5,667,431, forward strand.
GTTATTCCAAAAACAAGTTGTTGCTCCCCAGACTTCGGAGGGAGCAAGAAGCTCCAGTGTTTACTCTCCAGAAATTTATATGTGATGGCTCTAATAAAATTGAGTTCCAGCTTCCAGGTTCTGCCCTCCTCCTTCCTCTGCATATGGAGCTGTTAATCTGCCCAGGTGTTTCCATACTGGGAATAAGGAAGTGCAAATGTGACATGTGTAAAGAAGTCAGTATCAAATTACGTGCCTGGTAACCTTTCCCGGCTGATTTGGCAGGAGCCTCCTCTGCTGCTCCCAGCTGGGAGCCCTGCTAATAAAAAAACATCTAACAGTACAAGTGTGAACTGCATCGAGATGAAAACAGTTTGGAAATGTTTGGTGAGTTCTGGCCAAATTCAGCCTTGATGTAATTTCACTAAAACATTTATCACTGCACCTGTTTGTCTGGATCTTAGGACAAGCAGCTCATTTTCACGGACATGAGAATTACACATGGACATTTGCATTGAGGAGAGGGAACTGCTGCAAAGACTGAAAAAGATCCCATTGATATTTGCTAGGCAGAAAACTTGATCTTCCCCCAAAATAATAATTTCTCAGTGCAAATAAGAAGTTAATCGATTTGGAAGCGAGCCAGTTAAAGAAATTCTTTGCAGTGGGTAAATTTACTGTGCATAATGTGCCGGGTTTTATCTGTATAAACAGAAATGGATAATTTCAAACTCTGCTAATACTGCTCTGAATTTTGCATCTGAATTAACACTTCAGTGCCACTGCGTGTCTGTGAGTAATTTGGAGTGTTAGTTGGGAGAGAGGCTGTTGCTTTGTCCCGTGGAGGCACAACAAGTGGTGCCCTCCTCACCTGCTGCCTCCAACTGACTCCAGGTCCTTTTCCGGGGGTGGGGGGATTTTCTGATCCCGGTAGAGTTGACCAGATCGTTGGGAGAGGATCCTCCATGACCGACAAGGATCGCACCAAAGGGCCCGCAGAAGGGGAGCTGCCTGAAGACCCCAGCATGATGGGCAGGCTTGGAAAAGTTGAAAAACAGGTATCTTGGGTCAGGAAGGGGTTCTTATCACAGGGTGTTGCGTGCATTGTGTGGGTTTTTGTTTGGCTTTTTCTCTCAGTGGGATGTTACATTTTAGCTAAAAAAAAAGTGAGAGCCCAGAATACATTGAAAAAGAAGCAAAGTGGATGTTATGAAAGGGCACTAAATGCCTTGGAAGCCTGAGTGCTACTTTCAAACCAGGCACTTTGAGTTTAGTTTAGTGAGTTTGTCAAAAGCCTGCATTATTTTTGAAAACAGTACACTGGTTTCTTTGCCACCATGCTGGACATGTTTCAAATGAGTCCCTGAGCCTGGCTGCTGGACCTGCTGGCCTTGCTGAAGATTTAAAATCTTCCTAGAGCATAAAGCTCAGAAATCCCCATGGCCTTCTGAGCCCAGATGAGTGCAAAGCGCAGGAAGGTGCTGGAAGAAGCAAGTGTGCTCCAGCTTTTCTAGAACTTGGTGCCTGTCATAAAGGTTAGAGGGGCATAAGGAAAATGCTGTAACAGGGGAAACCCTGTAAAAAGATGGAGAATTACATTCTTCAGAACAGAACAATTAAATATTCACTAAAAGTTTGAGGTGCTGTGGGTCAGTGTACGTGGAGGTCATCTACAAAGCCCAGCCCCACACTCGTGTCTTGAGGGAAGCCTTGAGGGATGTTAATGTACTTCAGCCTGCGTGTATTGCTGGAATTGTGGTGTTTCTGCAGGTTCAGTCCATGGAGAAGAAGCTGGACTTCCTGGTGAACATTTACATGCAGCGGATGGGCATCCCCCCGACGGAGACAGAGGCTTACTTTGGGTCCAAAGAACCAGACCCGGCCCCTCCCTACCACAGCCCCGAGGACAGCCGGGAGCACATCGACAAGAACGGCTGCATCATCAAGATCATCAGGTCCACCAGCTCCATGGGTCAGAAGAACTTCTCCGCCCCGCCGGCCCCGAGCAACGCGTGCCCGCCCTCCACGTCGTGCCAGCGGCAGAGCCACGGCTCCTCCCCCATCGGAGACCCCGGCTCGCTGGTCCGGATCCCGCCGCCGCCCTCCCACGAGCGCTCCCTGTCCGCCTACAGCGGCGGGCACCGGGCCAGCGCCGAGTACCTGAGGAACGAAGACATTACAACCAAACACCACGAGAGTGCCATGAGAGACAGCGACACGTCCATCTCCATCCCCTCGGTGGACCACGAGGAACTGGAGCGCTCTTTCAGCGGCTTTAGCATCTCCCAGTCCAAAGAGAACTTGGACATCCTTAACAACGGTTGCTATGCAGCCGTGGCCAAAATCAGACCCTACATTGCAGAAGGGGAGTCAGACACCGACTCCGACCTCTGCACGCCCTGTGGTCCCCCCCCGAGGTCGGCCACGGGCGAGGGACCCTTCAGTGACATGGGCTGGTCAACCCCACGGCAGTGAAGCCTCCCTGCAGCCGCCCGGCCGCGTCCGAGCGCTGGCAGCTGCCCGCTCCAGCTGTCCACGTGTGGAACTTCTCTAGGAGATTGACAGCTAAGGTTTTCCTCTTTCTAGGACACCCTTAGCTGGCAGATACTTTCTTGCAGCTTACTCTGGGGGGGGGAACGAGCAGGTCCGAGCCTGCATTTGTGGAAGAGGTCACGGTGATGAGCGAACTGGAGCCGTGAAGTCCAGATTTCTTTCATATTCTCTTTCTAAGATCATTAGGTGAAACTTCCGTGGCGCAGAGTAGGCAATTTGCATTTCTTGGGAATCTTCAGAAGCGCAGGGCAGGAATAAATCACCCAGCCAGGGCTTTTGTGGATCACGTTAACTGGTGGCTGACAAGGGTTAGGTGGGAATTGCTGTGTTGTGGCAGGAGTTGATCACACCTTTAGGTGTTTTGGAGTCACAGACAGAATACGTGTCTGTTTCTGGCTTAGGTTTCAGGGCACGTGTAATAATGAAGGGTTGTTACTCCTAATCAGCTGTCAGGAAGGTGACATAATGCCAATATAATACATGGAAAATCCCTGGAGGAGAGGGATGTTGGCTGGGATATTTGCACGAGCAGAGACGTGGCCTTAAGTGGGACTTGAGGGGTTACTGCTCTGAACCGGAGCAGTTTGGAAATGATCCCATCTTAGGAAAAACTCAGCAATATGAGCTTGAGTGCAAGAAGAGGGACAATCAAGAGGGCAGAGAAATGAGACAGAGAAGGAGGACGAGACACTACGGGGATGGAATTTTATATTTTAAACCATGTATTATATTTAATTATCTCTCCTTCTGCTGACCAGGGCCCTGGGGGTGCTTTGAAAGCAAAGACAAACCAAAGGCAACCCCTCTGGAGGGCTGCCATGATCCCAAGCCATTCTCATGGCCAACAGCAGTGTTGGGGAGGCACAGCCACGGGGCAGAGGGCGAGGGTGGATGTGCAGGATGCTGTGGTCCCTGCCTTGCTGCGAGTCAAGTGCTGAGCTCCATCCTCTGGAAGCCCTGTTGGTCAGAGTGGGCACTTTTCTTACAGTTTGCATTGTGCCTGAACACTTTTGCACATACTATGCCCATGAAAATCTTTCCTTTCTTCTTCTGCCCTGCCAAGAATCTCACCCCCACGTTCCGGGGACATCCTTTGGTTTGTTTGGATCCCTCAAGCTGAGCTAAGAGGCGCTGCTTTGTTTCTTCATCGTCTTTCAGGAGCCTCTTGCCCGTGCTTGCCCTCGAGTTGAGCCAATCCCAGTCTGCCCCGTTTCGTTGTTGTGGAAGCTCTTCCTCTTGGAGAGGTCATTGTGTCGTTACCAGGAACCTCAGCGGCTCCTTCAGCTGGGGGAAGGCGAGGGGAAAAGTGATGCTCAAAGTTTCTTTCTGGGACCAAAACAAAGCCACAAAGTGATCCTTTACATGGATAAGTTGGTAGGGGGTTTTATTTGCAAGGAGGTGGATCAGGAGAAGTTTGGTTTGGGATCTGTTTCCGGGACTGGGACACCATGGTGGGTGGCATTGTGCCTCTGAACCTTGCTGTGCATCCACAGCCCAAATCCCATGTGTGTTTTCTGCTGTGATTTCAAACCCTGTCCTTCCACATTTTCCCTGTGTCATATCAAGAGCCTGTTAAGGCTTTTTGGGTGACAACTTCATTTCTGTGTGGCCTTTGAGAGGTTGAGCATTGATTTGCTTGTGAGGAGAGGGGAGACTCACAGCCTTTTTCTCTTCTCCTGTTTGCTTGACCAGACACAGCAACCAGGGGAGACCCAGGATAATTTTGGCCTTAGGGAAGATGTGGGTGCAGTCTGACAATTTGCAGATGGGAAATAAAACCATTATTTTGCTGGTGCCCAGGGCCAGCACACAGGAATGAGGAAGGGGGAACTATCTTCACAATTTCCCTGCCATTTTTCACCATTCAGGAGGGGAAAACATTGTTCTTAGGGAGAAACTGGGCTTCCAGCCCTGCTAGTTCCTTTCTTTCCCCTCTTAAGCCATGGTTTTGTTAGCTTCTGCAGTTTTTCCCTCTCTGTTTGTGCTCCAAAACTCCTTCTGCCTCCAGATTTCTTTGTGCAGAGTTAACATGGCAATGCCCTTGACTTCCACACAGAGAGAACTTTAAATGCCAAATGGCTGTAAATCGTGCAGATTTGCCTCTGGTGTGTTCCAAAATGAGATCTTTTCTGCTAGAACAAGTGTCAGCAGGTCCTAAATCAAATGTGGTGGCCTGGACTTTCTACCAACCACAAGAATGGAAATTGCATTTGGTGAGGCAAAAATCAACATTGCTCCAGCCAGCTGCTCGCTGCAAATTTTGTCCAAGTCAGAGATAACAAAGATTTATTCTCTTATTTGTTTGCAATTGCTTTTCAAGGCCTGCTGTAGATTTGGCACAGAGGGTGTGATACAGAGGCAGGAATGCCCGATGAGGATGAGGATAAGGATGATGTCACGCAGTCCTGATGCAGCACAGGTCCATTCCTGGTCTGTAGTGACAGAATCACAGAATCATCCAGTCACAGAACCACAGAATGGCTTGGGTGGAAAGGGACCTTAAAGCTCATCTTCAGGGGTTGCTGAAGGAAAAATTGAGTTTTTCTTCTTCAACTTCCTGCACTGAAATCTATAAAGATCTTTTGACTTGTATCTTGAAAAGTTGTTGGATTTGTCCCATAATCAGTGATTGCAGAAAACTGGTTTTATACACATTTCACATAGAATTCACATAGATTATTTTTGAAGGTATGAGACATTATCTTCTGTGGCGTCATATCAAAGAAATTCTGACACGCCTCCATGCACAACCATGCCATAAATCATCACTTCTCATTCTTCCAGGCAAAACCCCATGGATTTTGGGGTTAGCTTACACTAGAATTAGCTATGAATAATGCTCATCATTTCCATGAAATTATTTAAGCCTGCATAAACAATGACAGGTCCTGCTTGTTGCTTATTGACATAAATAATTTCATTCTCCTCAATCGTAGTCCCGATACTCTCTGAAAATTCTTCTCTTCTAATCACTCAGCTCCCTCATGCCTGTACCACACAGTCCTGGTGGCAATCTCCCACAAGAAGTCTGAACCACCAGACTGCAAGAAAATAAATCAGTTTTGGATTGTTGATAAGGCAGTCCTGATGGCAAAGACCTTTAGAAGGGTGGACAGGCAAACTCTGTCCCTCTGCTGAGCCTCTCTTGGGCTACTCTTTGCTCCTCTCTTCCTCCCAAATCTTATTCCGTATTTTTTGGAGGACAAACAAGTTCTAGGCAATGCCAAGTGCGGATAGAGGAGTCCAAAGAGAGCTGGAGGTGGGAAAGCCAGATTTCCAGCAGACCATCCCTAACTGCTCCAGGGCTGCCCATGCCCACACTCAGTTCTGTGCCCAGGGCCTGGTTCCAGGTTTGTCTGTGCTGAACGTGAAGCCGTGACCTTGAGGCTGAGCTCTGGTCTCCAACAAACTTCTGGGCTTTTTTTTCCCCATAATCTGGGTCTAGGTCTGGAAAGAAGTCCTGCAGTTGGCCCACCCACAGGGTGGAGCAATGCCTGGGGCTGGGACATGAAGCCACAATAAGTTTTTGGGTCCTTCAGGTCCAAGTGTGAGTTCAGGTGGTCTGAGGAGTTCTCTGACAGGAGATGTGGCTGGAGATGTTGCAAGGTGGCCTTTCATAATGTGGCCCCGAGACAGAGGAGCAGCCATAAGTCTAATTTCCCAATATTTGGGAAGGGGCTTCAATGTTATTCAAGTGCAGATTTTGTATGTGAATTTCCTTGTTGACCCATTTTCTTAATAACAGTTTTTAAAGCAAAAAACGTCAAGGAGCTTACCAAAACCAAACCTCTCATCCAGCTCAGAAAGCCATTCTATTTCTTTAGACAAACTGTGTGATAGATCAGATTTTCTAAAAATGCATTTTGTTTCAAATGCTGCTTAATAGGTCCTAATAAATTTTGCAGGGTCATTGCTATTTACGGACAAATAGGTATATTTTTACATTTTTATTGATTTTTAAAATTTTGAATTATGTGAATTTTTAGAAAAAGTTTGTATAATCTACCTGAGAAGCCAGAGCATCACCTCAGATACAAATGCTCCCCTTCCAGATAATTGCCCAAGAGAAAAGAAAAACAAACACCTTCACTCATACTTTTCCTAAGAGGGAGCTACTAGAAACCTCATTTTCCTGATATCCTCAGACCACCGTGGTCACAACAACATCATTGCTAAGACTAAAAAATGTAAGTATTAAAAGAGAAGCTGAAATTCCTAAGGAATTCACCCAAAGTTGTCCGATACAAAGACCCTTAGCAGTGAACATTCTATTGGGAATGTTAAAAAGCCCAAGAGCAGGATAAGGATTTCTGTTTCTCCATCATGTGAACGCTCGGGGTGAGCGAACCCTGAGCCTCCAACCTTTTATTCCCAACCCACAGCTGCACATCTCCATCCTCTCCATCCTCTCTCCATCACGGGTCAGCCTCCTCTGTTGTCATCAGCTTCCTTTTCCTGAGCCAGAAACAAGGAATTCAGATACAAAAGCTCCTTCAGCTGCAGGTAGCATTGAGGAGAAGGCTGTGGGGAGGGCTGGGGGCAGCAGCCCCTCTGAGCCCCACGGGGTCACTGCTGCTCAGAGGTGTAAAAGCAAACCCTTGCTTTTAGCACACAGACACCCCGACTTTTCTGCCTCACGGAGCAACACCTGCTCAGAGCAGGGGTATGGGTTCTCACTGGGGTTTTTTTAACAATAACAATAGGGTGGGTTTTTAATAATAAGGATAATAATACTGCATAGGAATCTTCTTTAGCATATCTTAGTGTTTGATGCCCCAGTGACACAATACTGCTTGCCTTACCTTAGTGTCTAGAGGGAGAGGGATCACACACCTTTTGATACACTATTAATCACGCTTTGAATTTAGGTAGGAGCGGGGTCCTTTTTAACTTATGAATGTGCTTTCTGGACTATCTCACTGACTGTACTCTCAATTTTGCCTGCTACTGCATGCAGCCTGAGATGAGTAGACAGCAATATGCTCCAGCTGTATCTGCACTCCCAGATTGCTGTAGTACCTGACAAGGTAACGTTGCCAAAAGCATCACTCTGGGGAGAGGCTGTCCTCCTGTGAGCCACCTCAGGGTGCTGCGGTGCTTCTGTAGGTAACACTGATATACCAAGTGTCTTTCATGCTGCAGCTGGTCATCACCCCATCCCTCTGATACAGCATGCACAGACTCCATTTCTACTGCTTGTGACTACGGGGTAAAAATCCATGTTTGTACCTGTGGTTCCTTCAAACGTGCAAATGGGGAGGGAAAAAATACGAATTGTGTTGGCTGTGTGTCACAACCTCCTTTCCACCAGGATGCCTCTGAAAAGGAGCATCCCAGATAGCCCTTTCTGTGGGTTTGGAGGGGCAGGCAGTGCCAAGGATGGAGGCCTTGTCTTCATTTCAAAGATGCCATTTGAATCCACATGTGTGGGACCTACCACTTCTGGTTTAATTCTCCACATGTCTGGTTTAATTCTCTCACCTTCATCCAGCCCTGGAGTGCCATGTGCTTTTGTGTCTGCAGCACAGCCCGAGGCACAAGGGGGAATGTGACTTCCAAACCTTGGAAACCACTCTTTGGGAATTCCACCCACCCTCCTCTGCAGCCTTGGTGGTCTCGGGCACCTCGGGCACCCTGCAGCTGTGCCATAACCATTCCTCACGGGAGCATCTCTCACTCTCCCTAAGGAGTGGCACTGAACTACATTTTCATCTCCATAAATATTTTGCCAGTTTCGTCCCCACTGCAGTACCAGGCTGTCCTGAGGCCTTCAGGGTTTGCCCACCTGGCTGGTGTTTGCAGTCCCTCGTGTCTCCTGGCGCTGCTGCCATGACCTAGTTTGACCCTGGCCCCATATCCTCCTCTTCCTTGCCCAGACTATTTACCAGGGAAGCTGCAATGCCAGAACTCAGCTCTGAGACTTGGCCTGGCATCACCAGATGCACCAGAGAGCCTTTGTGTTTTGTTAGCATGACAGTTTTGCTTTTTATTGGCAATTTATTTGCTTCCTCATTGAGCCACCGTGGCCTCAACACATCCCTGGTTTGTTCTGCTGGAGCTTTTCCATACAGGGATGGGGTCTGTGTTGTCTCTCTGTGCCCTGTGAGGGGTTTGTCCCTGTGGCTTTAGCTGATTAAAATGAAACAGGGATGAGGGTCTGGCTCAGATTTTCTTTTCTGGGTGAACATCTCCAAGAAGAGCTCACAGGCTCTACCAGTGTAGATGTTTTTGCTCCCTGAAGCAAGAGCTGTTTTCAAGACCCTTGTCCCCTTTGGCAGCCCACAGATGTGGATGTGCATGCCAAGCTCCAGTTTGGTAGTGGAAAGCAGCTGGTCCAAGCTGTGCTGTTTCCAAAGCTGCCGGTGAGCCTGGAAGCACTTTGCCCTTTCCTAATTCCTGTAAATACAGCTGCAGGTGAATTGTTCAAGCAGCATCTCTTTGCCTGGTTTTGAGAAACCTGAGCTCACCACAAGGCTTTACAAAACTCAGTGCCAAGCTCAGGCTGGATTTCACTTGCAGCTTTGCCTATAATTTTAGGGCAGGGTTAATGATTTCAGGTAGAAGCCATGCCAGAACCTCCAGTTTGGATGGTTCTGACCCCAAAACAAGGCTGAATGTCACACTGCCAGCAAAGCCTCGGCTGGAATTCCAGCTCCATTTGACACTGATGACTGCGGACATGGGGAGATGCTCTCTCCTTCCCACTCCACACAAGAAAAGGTCAGCACAAGCCTTGCAAGCCACAATGGGAAAATACCTCCTTATTTTAACATGCCATGGGCACCTCCCATTAAAGCAGAAGCAGCATTTCACAGTAGTCCCTTAAACTCGACCAACACAGCGGCCATGACCCAGTGTTTTCCATGTGCAGTGATGCTCATGAAAAGGATTGATCACAGATGTGGCTGTGGAGGTTCTTGAGCATCTTCACAGACACCATGTTCAGCCTTGCTGAGAACCTGATCAAGTCACCAAGGCTGGTGACAGGTCTTTTCTGTCCTGCCTGGTTATTCCACTGGTCCAGCATCTTCCCTGGAGCTGGAGTTGCCCCATGCTCCTGCCAGCAGGCAGGAGGGAGACCTTTCTTTGTTGGTAACTCTTCCTTTCCCCCAAACTCCTAAAATTTGAAGTTTCTTCACTTTTTTCTCAGAAAATTCACGCACAGCGTAGAGTACCTGAGACTTTCAGGAACACCGAGGCAAAACAAGATATAGCTGATAAATGACAGAGATTTTTGTTATTTTAAATCAAGAGCAGATTTTAAACATAGTTGCAGTTGCTGCGTGGTGTATCAAACGCTTTAGGAGATTCAATGAATTATTCTTATAAATGTTTTATTCTTTTACCAGTAATTCATATAGGTGGGTGCCACTGTTCTTATACAGCAACAACACTCCACACACTAAAACTATTCCTGTTACTCCAGTGTAGACACTGTATTTATGAAATTTATCTTGCCTGGTGTCACTTTGGCACATTATCCACTTGTACTGCACATGGGTTGCTGATAGGTATCTCTACATGTAATCAACATTTGTGCGTTGAACAGACACCAAAGGGTCACCTGCCTGGTTTGTGATGTGATTCAGCATTAACTGGGAAAAGGGGGAAAATGGACATCCTGTTTTGTTGAGAAATTCACTGCATTTGAGTGCTTCTTTAAACAGATTTTATCAGGAAGCTAAAATACGAGATCGCCTCTGTGATGTTAATTAAAAATACCTGAACAAAACACACACAGCCCATAAATACTTTACAGCTGCTGTAATCCTATATATTCTTCATTGCTCTTCATCTGAACTGTAAATTCTGTACAGATTGAATGAAGCTCACAGTTTATCTTTGTCATAACCTGCAAGATAAAAGGACAACACAACTTTGGCTGCAGAAACGTGTGCATGTGGTTTGAGTACATGCACCCACGTGTGGCTCTATGTGCATCTGGATACGGACACGTGTGCACACGTGTTCTTTATCAAAACAGATAAAGCTGCATCTGAGATGCACAGGGGGGAAAAAACTCTGTTTTGGAGGTGAGACAGTGAAAATAAAACCAAATTACTTTTTCAATTATAAGTTTTGTTCAAAAAAGGAAGATTTGCAAGGGGGATCGGTGTGTGGCTGCCATCCCAAGGAGAAATCCCACTTCTGAAGGCAGCACAGTTCATGCAGCAGAGCGATGCAGTTCTTTGAGTGATAATTTCTTTGTCTTCCTTTCAAGCAAACAAATATAATAGAGTGGCCAGTGCCAACTTCAAGTCCAAAAAGCTCATTCCAAAAATGTGTGGCCAAACCGTTGTCCTGTGCCTTTGGAGGTCCAAGGGCAAAGTCTTTACGTGCTGTGCCAGGTTGTTCCACGGCAGCGGTGCTGGCTGAGGGCAGTGCCAGGATCTCCCACAAACCTACTGCCCGAGCAGAGGATCCCAGTGCCCCGTGGCTCTTACCTTTGCCCATATTTAAAAAGCCCCTAGGTAAGAGATGCTTAAGAAAAGAAACATTAAGAACCATCTTTGATCTTAGAGTTATGGAAGAAAGGACCATATTATAACCACTAAGTCTGATTTTTCAAGCAGGTCAGCCCACAGATTCCAATAGCCCCTATACAGAGATTTCACCAGCCTCACCAAATGAATCATCCTCTAGGACTGAATTTTGCCAATATTTTCACAGATACAAGATTTGTATCGGGTAGAGCTTACCCTTCAGTGTTTAATCTAAACCAACAAAGGCATGAAGAGCTAACTTTTCTGGTTTAGTACTGCTGGATGCCTTGAATAAACAGTAATCAATTTTTTGCATTGGCCTGAAGTCCATCTCTGGGCCCAAAATTCTCAGCTGTACGAGCTGCTCCAGCCCTGAAGAGGTTACTGAGCACAGGGTTCATCCATCGCCACAGTGTGTTGCCGCTTCCCTGAGATACCTTGACACTGTAACAGCATCTGGCTCATTTGGCCTTTCCTGGGCTGGAAATGGTTCATGTTTTTGTCCTGAACGTGGGAGCTGAGAGGTGAATTTCCCAGCGGGAGGAGCGCGGGGCCGCACGCCCCAAGCCGGGAAGTTTGGTTGTCCTTTAGAAAGCAAAGACAGCTGCTGCTTTGCTTCCTTTCATTTGCTCTGTTGCCTTGGCTTTCTTGCACTTTCGTTTCATCTCCAAAGAATCTCTCATAATGCCTTTGGTACTTATGTACAATTTGAAAACATTTTGTATGTATGGAATGAGACACACTTTTCTCTTGTAAAATAGCAATCGGATTTTCTTTTCTCTCTTTTTTTTTTTAGTTCTTTTTTTCTTTCCCTTCTGTTGGTGAATGTGTAATTTCCTCTGTACATTTCAATCACGACTTTGTGCAATGTACATTTTCTAGGGACAGGTGCCAAGGGAATGACCTGTATTTTTCCTAAGGGACTGGCTAGAAGCCGACAGACACAGTCATACATGGTTTTTACACGAGCACCGTGGAAAAGCGACGTGGCCCAGACTTTTACACTGAAACACTGAGCGTGGGTCAGCTTGTACCTTCACAGGAATGACTGTGGCAGCTGTAAAACTCTTCATGTGTGGTGTGAAAACCAACAGCGACGGCTGCAACCGGAAGGGAAATGGAGGAAAAATTAAATAATCACAATCATTAATTTAAGCCTCGAAGCATCAGAATGGAAAATTTGCATTCAGTAAAAAATACCAGAGATTTAACCTTCATGAGATGAAATACACATTTATTTTTCTTTGCACTTCTTCTGTTCTCTCTGTTTCTTTATTTCTGGGGATTTCGTGGTGCTTTGGGGACATAATGGCTGATGAAGAGAAGAGAAATGGGGACCCAACATCCTGACATTGAACCTCCACACATTTTTATTTCCACTGCTAAAATATATTTTTCTTCCTGATACACAAAATCAAGCTCATAAATCTCAAATGCCCTTAGTTACAAGAACACTGCCCCTTTGGAGTCCTTTAACAATATTGACTCTCTTAAGGTTCAACATCAACAACATCCTGACAGATAAAAGATGGTTACTGAAGCTTTTCCCCCCTGTGCCAGCCCCTTATCACCCTGCTAAAAATGGAGCTTGGCATCATCGAGGTGGGCTCAGAGCCAAGAAATGGCACTGGGAAGGGAGTTGCCCATGAGTTACTTTTTTTACCAGGCATCAGCCCTAAATTAAGAGAGCTGGATTTTGGAGCACAGTCTAGGGGTGAAGTGGATTGACTGACAGTATTTCCTGTAGTGACCTAGGTTGAAGAAACAGTGGTTCCATTTTGTGAGAGGAAAGAAGAAAGTAAAATCCTTTCCTCCATGCTGAGATTTTTTTTTTTTTTTCCAGAAAGATGTAGCATGAGAATCTGGATGATCCAGGGCCTGGATTTTGGAAATCCTGCCAGTCCTTTGGGCAAGGCAGTGACAGAGGCTTGGCAGAGTGCACAGCGTGCCCAGGCACAGCAGCCCCTGCTTGTGCCAGAGGCCTGGGCTGGAAGCCTGCAGCAGCCCCATCCTCCCCAGGGCTCTTAGAGAAGCCCAGGTGTGAGCATTTCCCAATGGGTACAGCACACTGAGTGGGCTTCAGTGACACCATTATATTTCATCTCATTAGGTTTGACACCAGTGAGATAAACAGGACAATTCTCAGTTTGCTGAGGCACATTCCCCAGCCGTCTGCACAGCGTTGTGAGCTCCATCCAAACACTGTCCTGCTGCATCCCACAGGGATGCTGGTGGAGCCAGACGTGGCACCTGCTGTGCCAGAGCAGAGCTGCCAAGCAGATCTGCAGCCTTTTCTCACACATTTGCCAAGCCAAGAGAGGAGACCAGCAGGAGGAGGCATTGCTTTTCCTTGGGTGTTGGCCTCCTGATAGTCTGGAAAAATCAGGAAGGCCCTTTCCCTGCAGCAGAAGTAAATATTTCAGTCTTAGAAAAAAATTACGTGAATACAGACTATTTATATCCCTTAGGAGAGCAGTTGCTATCGTAGGAACACATCTACATGGTCTTCTCACAGATAGAGCTCCTCAAAGGAAACTGATTTTTTTTCAAACTCTTTGCCCTCAGTGCTGCTCAGCTCTTGGTCCATCAGGAGCTGGGTCCCAGGGAGCTGTGACAACAACCTCCAGAAACTTGGTAATGATCCCATGCAAGTTCACAGCCCCCTGATTCTAATTAAATTTCAGAGTTTAAGTAAAAGCGGTTTTCCCAAATTAGCCCAGTTATTTGAGACTGCACATGCAGTCTGAAATTCTGCAGGAGGAACTCATTGCCAAAAACTCTGCTGTGCTCTGTTCCTAAGCAGAACCCCAGTCTGGGTAATTTTTTTTTTTTTGCCTGGTTTGCTGACTAATTAAACCATTTACTCTCCTTTAAAATTAAAGGAACATTTCTTCCTTTCTCACTGGAGGGGTAAGCAGGTGTAGCAAGATTAAGGTGCAGTTTGTAAAACCTCAGTCCTACTTTTGGGCACTGCATTTAAGACACCCAAAGCTGTCTCTTCTCAGTCCAAGGTGAAAAACAACTTTTGATCCTGATAACACCAAATTCCAGCATTTTGATTCGAGCTCAGGGTGGGCAGAAACCTCTTTCCTTTAAGAAGCTGTGCAATAACTCAGTGGCAGAACAGTGAATGAAATCTCTCTGATGCATTAAATGCTACTCCAGCTCTGCTCTGGGGTATAATTTACCCTTATTGCTTTCTTGGCAGCTGTTTCCTGATGAAACCCTGTTTCCATCAATAGTAACTTAATGGTGGTTTTGAGCATGAAGTGTCTTTCTGGAAAGAGAGACCATTTTCAGCAAGGTGGTCACTCACTCTCTTTATGTAAGGAAGTTAATAATACATAGTTAGAGAGAAAGGCAGAGAGAAATTGGAGTGGAAGGAAGAGGGCATGGGACACGCTTTAAAGGATTATGTAATTTGGCATGAATAAGTGATTCAGGGAATAATGGAACATCAGACTTTTCATACAGAACTCATGAGGAAATTTTTTTATCTCCTCACCCTTGAAGACCTGTTAGCATGAGACAAGTCAAAGATGGAGAGAGGAGGTTTTGGACACACCTAAAAAGCTGATGAGGTTACTCTTTATACCACGGTTGTTAAATAAAACAAGCGTCCCTGAGCTCCTCTTTCCACTTTGGATTTCAGAGATTTCTTATCTTCATTTGAGCCAGTCCCAGACACTCCCCCATCACCACACCTATAAATTACACATTTCCCAATGATTTATTGAACAAATGTTTTAAGAGGCACTGACACACTTTATCTCTCCAGCTTTCTAGTACCAAAAATGAGTGGGAATCCTGGCTGTTTCTTTTTCTCCCTCTGTCGCTGGTCAGCACTGGTGTGAGGGTTTTGTTATACTGGCATATTTTTAATTTTTGTAGCTTTCTGCTCAATTCCTTTTTGAGCACAAAAGCAGTGCATGGGTTTGGGAGTGGTTTCTAAACTAAATAAAAACCACAAATAAAAAGTTGCTGTGTGTTTTCAGGTCCCGATTTCTTCTTAAAGGCTAAATGCTAAAATATTATTTTATAGTTGGGCTTTTCCTGGCTCAGCTGAACCTTTTATTGAAACCAGAGTATGAAGAAGCCAGTGGATGTAAACCAATTAATGCACTTTTAACTGAGTGGTTAAACCAAACAGCAGCAAGGCACAACAGATGAACTGGGAGAACTGGTGCACCACCTGATCCTATCTGCTGCTCATCAGTGGTGCATCATCAGGGCAGGTACCGGAGTGGCCCAAAGCTGGAATTTCCTCTCCAGCCCATCCTGCGGAAAAGCCGGAGCTGCTCTCCGGGGGAGGGAGGTGAGCAGCCCTCCCCGGAGCTGGACCCTAGAGGGCAGAACGAACTCGCTGCTGAGCTGGAAACCCGCCCGCGGCTGCTCGGCATCCCCTCGGCGCAGCGCCCTCCTTCCCTCCCTTTTCCAGCCGGGCTCCCGGGTCCTGCAGAGCCCAGGGCACCACATTCCTGCTGCCGATTGCAGCTAAACGCCAACCGGGCAAATACAGTGAGGACTGGCAGGGAAGCATCACAGCCGGCTGCCCTGGCGCTGTTTTTCTGGGGAGAAGCAGGA
This sequence comes from Cyanoderma ruficeps, assembly GCA_008694505.1. NCBI lineage: Eukaryota > Metazoa > Chordata > Aves > Passeriformes > Timaliidae > Cyanoderma > Cyanoderma ruficeps. The sequence goes on from VZDJ01000175.1 coordinate 5,683,030, forward strand.
GATTGCCCCAGAACTGGGCACACACACAGGCTGTGCCACAACCCACCTCGGAGCATCTGGATTTCATTTCTCCCAAATAAGGGGTGAAACCAGACAAATTCGGGGTCTTCTCTGATTTAACAAGTCTCCCTTAGGATGTCTCGCCGCTGCTTTTTGCAGAGAGGAAACAGCACTGGTGGCAAAAATAAAGGCATTGGGTGAAACTGGGTTCCTAAATGGGGAAAAACATGTTTTCCTGCAAGGAATGGGATATTCTGTGAAGTGGGAAAAGCTACTGTGTGGGAAGAACCAGAGACGGGAATATTAATGTTTTCTGGCCTCTTGCCCTTCAAGCTGGGGATGGGAGGAGAAGAAACATTATTTAGGTTTTATTACATGATTTATTGATAGCATTGAATATATTATTCAAGGCTTCCTTCTCATCTGAGGTCTGCAGGGGTTTTGTTCATCGTGGCAGGAAGGGCTGGGGCGGGCAGAGATCCTATTTTGTTTTCCCCATCTCAGCCACATCCCTGCGAGTATTTCCATGGTAAAATAAGGAATTTTAGGTAAAAGTCCGGTGAAAAAGCATCACCCAAGCTGGACACCGTCGGTGTGCCAGGCTGTGCAGCCTCGAGCCTCTCCCCAGCAGAGGGTGCAGGAGTTTTATTTCCAGAGTCGGTGGCTCCTGGCGTGTTCAATTTGGGATTTTTGTTAATGCAGCGCTGCTAAACTGACCCTGAGTTCCCTCACCTGCAGATTACAGAGACTGTGCCCACCTCATCCATCCCCAAAGGTTTGTCCTGTGAGAAAAGAAGGAGCTCCCACACAGGTCCAGGTGTGTTTCAGCTGGAGAATAACTGCACTATTTCTCCCCATCTTGCACGACTGTCCTGTGTGGAGCAGAGCTATTTAGCTAATGGACACAGGGTTCCTGGAAGATGTATGGCCCTTTGTAAAGCCCTGCTATGATTACTCTGCATTACTCATAAAAGGCAGCGGTGCAATTCATCTTCCACCGCAGGCTGGAAGCCTCTGGGACCAGCTGAAGAGCTGATTTACTTCATCTTTTCCTAATGAAGAGAGGGTTGGGAGGCTGAAGTCGGCCTTTGAAGGAGATGCTCTGTGATGGATATTGATAGGGAGGGTGTTTGATAGAGAAATGGGGGGGCTGAGAGAGGGATAAAGGCAGATTGTTTGCAAATCAAATTTCTGCAGCTTTGAAGTGGGCGAGGTGGTGCAACACAAAATGCAAAAAAAAGCTGCTTTCATGGGCTGGGGTTTAGCAAATGTGGGATAAACACCACTGGTTCTGCAGAAATATGAGCTCTTCAGGAATCCCATTTCCCCACAACACCCCAAGGTGTTTGACAGTTTGACCTGTGCACTCACATAGAGGCTTTGGGACACACAGGGATGGGGGAAGGCTCCTGCTGTTGTCCAGTGGCTGAGGCTCAGCTTGGAGGAGGCACCAAAAAGACCCAGCATCACTAACACAAAGTTCATCAGCATTGGAGAATATTATCTGCCACTTTATGGGGTTGTGTAGGAGTAAATCTTAAATAGGCTTTTCACCACGTTGCCTTCAAAACGGGAATTTCGATCAAAGTGATTGAATCTCAAAGCTGCACCTCAATCATCCCGGGTGAATGAGGAGCTGGAAAAACAAAAAAGCAAGCAAAGAACTTTTCCACTTCTTCAATTTCCAAGATTTCCAGTACCCAGGAACCACCAGTACCAACGGGTGGGATGAAAGCTCAGTCCTGTGCTGTGCAAAGAGACAATTCCTTTAAACTGTCAGCGGCTGAATGTGCCAGGTGCTGATCTTTATTCAGCATTCACCCTCTTGCTGTGCAAGGAAGAAATGAGAGTCACTGAGAGGAAGGATCCAGCTGAAGAATGAAAGAGAAGCCAACCTTGGCTTGCAATGATAAATCCTGCTCCTTAATACAGCACTGCTGCAGAGCTCTTGTTCTTGCCCTGCTTCCAAGCAGAAAAGGTTTGATTCCCAAAGCCTGTTTTCTCCTCCAGTCTTCACAGGTATTGATCTGTATGAAGATGGATTTTAGAAGAAGGAGGGAGAAAACAGCCCCATGACCTCCACACTCATTCAGCAGTCAGAGTCACTTGAAAAATATCTTGATTATAGCTCGGCAATTTTCTCAGGCTGGGCAGCTGAGGTAGGCAGGAGAACGACACAGGCAGCAGAATTTGCCTCTGCACTCTGAATAAAGATTTATTCCAGTGGGGATTTTGTCCGATTCAGCCCTTTCGAAGCAGAGTGCAGGTAAGTGGTTTTGTGAACACTGGTCTCCATTGGCTGCTGCTCAGTGGGGGCAGCTCCACTGGAGATGTTTGCATTTATGGGAGAGCTGGGGAGGGCCCCATCACCCCCACCCAGATGTGCTCCTCCAATCCACCCCCTGTGGGATTCCCAGCGTCCCTCCCAGGAGCCAGACATCTGGGCTCCAGTGTCACACGGGGCTTGTGGGACAGCAACAAGGATGGTCCCAAGCACTGCTCACATCCCACTAATAAACCAGATCCATCCTTCTGGGGCCGCGGGGGATGGAGGGAATCACAGGACAAGTGCAGGGACTGCAGCTTTAGTGGCCGTGACTGAGCACAAACAGAGTTTCGGATTCCTGCAGTGAAGGCATCTGATAAAGCCAGACCCTGCTGAAGGCAACACACAGAGCTTTGCTCATGGGGTTTTGGAAAAAGTTTTAAAACTTTTCTGTTTATGGATGTTGCGTTAATATGAGGTCAGAGATATTTCCAGGCATCTCATAGATGTGGTGGCAGATGGGATTGGTGCCTGATTTCTGGAAACCTTTGCTCTTGTGGGTCCTTGCACTGTAGTTTTCAATTTTTGTGCAAGGTATGATTTAGGCTGAGGAAAAGAAAAATAAAAAAAGAGCAACTTCTACCGAGGAAAAGAGAGGTTCTGTTCTCTTGCCTTTGGCTAAAGTATCTGCAGTAATGTTGGCAGAATAAAAGGAACAATGAAGTTTTTCATGGACATGTGGGCAGAGGGCCAGAGGGCTTGTGAAGGAACCTTCAAACTGACCCTGACCTCTCCCTCCTGGGCAGAGATTTCCCCTTGCCTGGGGGTTGTTATGAGGATCTGCTCTCTTCTCAAGGATTTTTAAAAGCATTTAATGAGTTCCCTGTTTGGAAATCAAAAGCAACACAACAGCACCACAGTCTGCTCTTCAACATCTCAGGGACACCATCTCAAGTGTGCTCTCCCTCACTGGAGTAGAAAAGCCAGGCATAGAAAATAAATAAATATCTTAAATATTTGTTAGTCCTAAAACCTCCAGCCACCAGCACTGTGCACAGTCAAGGCAGCTTTCCTTGGGGTCTACACAGGGACAATCACTGAGATAAATTCTCTGCTGGAGACACTCATTAATCCCCCATGGAGAGAAAACAGAGAGAAGCTCTGAACTCTTCTTTAGATGTTGAGAGTTCCTGGTTTTTGCCTTCTCTAGAGCTGCAGATGCAGAGTCCTGGCCAATTCCTGTCATGCCACTATTTGCTGAGTGAATTAAAAGTCTGTGCTTATCATGGGCACACAAAACAAGTGTTATCTCCGTAATTAGACTGTTAAAACCACAGCACAAGCTACAATTTCTCATGATAATAAAATAGTTCATTAGCATAAGTCCATCAAGAGCAGATTTTAAAAATAATTGGTTTAGATTTTGAGCTAACATCTGCTTTGATTATTAGCTCTTGGACACTTTGGTTTTAATTGGACAATTTAAAGAAAATGTGCCTCTGGTCTTCCTTCACTAGAAAATAGCTTTTTAAAGAAGAGTTCTGTGAAAGTTTGTCTTTCTGTAAAGAAGTGTGTGGGTACAACAGTCTGCAATAACAGCAGTCACTGCTATTCTTAACTGTAATGGTGGCACAAAATTAAAAGGGAGTGAAACTGGGTAGTGTTTTCGAAAGGATTGATTCCCATCCTCTAGATCTGAGCACAGTGCCCTGGAGGAACCAAGCATCGTCAAATCACAGTTTCTTCAGGTGCTGGAGAAGCTGTTCCACCTGGGGTCATGCATTTTAAAGTGACTCAGGGACATTTTTTGGGAGTCCCAGCCCAGGAGTTGTACAGCCGCCTGCCCTGATGGGCTGTGCTGGCAGAAAACCCATTATGGTCTGCAGGGCCAGGGACACAGAGACAGAGTGAGCTGCAAGAAATGGCCCACAAAGGTTTCTGTCACAGAGAATGGATCACATGGACAGAACACCAATTTAGAGAGCTAGAAAGACTCAGCAGATGGAACAGACCTGTTTGTGCCAGAGCAGAACTTGGCAAGGGGTGGCTGAAGCTGTTGAGGTAACATCAGCTTCTGTTTCCTTGGAAAGCTCCGTGAAATTTTCTTTTTAACCTGAAATCCCCTTGCAAAAAAAAAAAAAAAAAAAAGAAAAAAGAAAGAAAATTGTGATCAAACCAGATTTTACAGCACATGAGGGAGAAGTATCAGGTCACAGGCTGAGACAAGACCCTTGAATCTTCCTCTTCTAAAACAATGTCAATTCTGGCCCATTCCTGGTGCTTCTCCTCCTGTTTTCAAACTCCAGCCTTTCACATTGTCAGACATCTCTTGTTCTGCTACTGCTGTTGAGCAAGTTTGTGTCATGTTCTCAAATCATCCCTTGACTGTCTCCAGAACCTTGGACCATCTTCTCCCCAGTCCTGCTGTTTCAACCCCACTTTGGGGCCCCCCATCCTCCCAGATTTCCCACAAAGGTCTCTCACAGGACGTCAGAGCTCTCCCAGGTCACTGCTCCCATGGAAATGATTAGAGGACCTGTCCAGACCACTTCTCCCTTTCCAGCCCAGATTTCTGGAAATAGCAGCCTGCCCACATTTGGACAACTTGCCTGATACGAGGCAGAGGAAGCCTCTAAAACTCTTTCCCTGACATTCAGAGCTGCTATTTTTTAATGCTAACTGTTGCCTTGGTATTTGCATTTGAAATGGGTTTGCATTTCCTTAACTCTGGTGCCTCCCCCTCAGCAGCAGGAGAGACTCTGAGGTTTTACAGGAGCATTTGAGGCACCAGGTTGTCCCTGAGACCTTTGCTCATGTCCCCAAGATGTGCAGAACTTGAAGCCCCTCACTGAAATGATGCTGCTGCCCCTGGCACTGCCCAGAGTCATCCCAACAGGCAAATCCCAGTCCTGAAAAACCAGTGGGAGAAGGACCAGTTCTGGCACATTCTGGATTCCAATTCTCTCTCTCTTTTTTTTTTCCTTCATGATTTCATGACTTAGAAGCTGTAATCAAACCATTTTGTTTCCTCAAAGGCATTGTAGAACAGCTAGTCATTCAGCATGGATCAGCTTCTATGGAGCATTATATCCTACAGGAAGAATAAGACATAGTGTGGATGATCAAACAGTTGAAATCTCCTTTGCCTGGAAGCAGAACACCCTGAACATAAAGAGGAAATGAAAGATGATACATTGAGTCTGCTTCATACCGAGCTTTTCTGGAATTTTTAAAAATTTTAAATTCCAATCAAATTATTGACAGGTAAGGGAGGGCAGGTTCTATTGTCAGGTAAAAATATATTTATACTGAAAACTTTCATGGCTTTTGGCAGTTGAGGTTAAGATTAGTTAAAGTCTAGCTAGAAAAATATGGAGTCACACAGACTTCAGTGTGGGAATATCCTGGGCTGTAAAACTTTCAAAAGCAACAGCATATCTCTGGAATTTTGTGCACCAATTGTTTGAAAGCAGAGTTCTGCTTAAATGTGGAAGGATTTGATTGCACAGAGCCTGCCATGCTTGCTGTAATATGATGACAGATTAGAAGGAAGGAAAGGTAAAAGGGTATTTCATCACACCCTTTTTAAGGGGTGCTTGCTGCAATCACTCATTCCAGCCATCAGATCTACAAACCTGCACAGAACCTCACACACCAAAAAAAAAAAAAAGCTGGGATCAACCCCAAGTTTTCAGTGTGGGTGTTCAGTGCAGATTGAAAGAGAAGGGAGTGGATTGAGTGCCAAGCGTGAGCACATTTCTCAGGAGAATGAATCAATTCCAATACACTCAGGGTGAAGGAGGAATTTCATGCTTTGGTAACTTCTCCTGACACTGTAATTTATATGGGCCCTGCCTGTGTAAGTGCTGATCTGAGTGCTTTTCCTGAGGAAAACTCAGCTCATTTTCCCCCTGTGAAACCATGCAGGGCTGTAAACTGGAGGAACCCCTGGGTGCCTCTTGCTCCATCCCCTTCCCCAAGCAGGGAGGACAACGGTGTTAGACCCAGCTGTGAAGTCAGACCCAGCTTTGAAGTCAGACCAGTCTACTCAGGCCGCCTGGCAATCCATTTTTGGATGTCTCCAGGGATGGACACTTCACAGCCTCTGTAGGAAACCTGCAGGGGAAGCCTGAAGCTGAACAGCAGAAGGGTTGACACAATCTTCACTCTGTGCTGATGACCCAGTGGTGGGCTGCTCTTATCAAAACAGAGACAGCACTCAGTTATCTAAACTCGACAGACCCAGAGACAAGTGCTACACTTGTGCAGCTTCTCTGCCAAACCATGTAAGCACATAATCAAATGAAATCAAGTCGTGGCATGACAAGTTTCAGCTCTGCAGAAGAGACAAAAAAACCTTGTCCATGGTTCCATCCATCCCTTTGGATGGTGAAATGCATTTGGTAAAGCTTCCTCATGAAATCAGTCTAACTTGGCCATAGCACCCGGCACACTGGGCCAGCCCAGGCTGATGTGGATTCTGGGAACAAACTGGGGGCTTCTCCTCTGTCCTTGCCTTTTCCTCCCTGCACAATCGAGCTGCCTTACAGGAGATTAAACACCAAGGATGTTTCTTCCAATGCAAATCAGGCATGAATCTCAGGGTACACAAGTCTATTCACCCAACTCCTCTGTTTTAAAACTGGTGAAATTCAGCCTGTGCTGACTTTGAATAATCTCCAGATCATAGCAGTGTTGGCTGGGCAGTGCTCCTGGAAGCCTCTAATCCAACCTCCAGCTTGAAGCAGGACTAATGCCAGCACTTGATCAGGGCAGACATGGCTGCAAATCCCTGACCTTGTGGATTTTATCCCTGCCCTTCACACTGTCCTATTTTTCCCTATTTTTCTCACTCAGTTGGTATTTCTATTACTCTGTCTCCAAGAACCCCCAGCTGCCATCATGCACCACTGTGCACAAAGATGCACAGATACAAAATGGATGTGATTTGTCTGAAAACTGTCAAACTAAGCAAGAAACAGCGGTGTCTCTCTATTTTTGCAGTTGGAGACACACGGAGGTGCAGATCTGCCTTAGGGCACGTGAAGGGCAGAAGGGACACCAGAGGAAGGAATATTGTGGCAAGGGAGGCCTGAGCTTGTGTCTCAGGGTGCAGACACAGACACGCTGGTGGGTGTGATGGATGGGGAGGGAGAACAGCAAAGTGTCAAGAATCAGTAACCTGATGCCTGGAACACACTGGCTTTTTGGAGTTCAAAATCACAAGATTACAGAATGGTTTGGGTTTGAAGGGATCTTAAAGCTCATATCATTCCACCCCCTTGCCATGGACAGGGACACCTTCCACTCTCCCAGGTTGTTCCAAGCCCTGTCCAGCCTGGCCTTGAAATCTTCCAGCTATGGAGCATTCCAAGACTCATTTCTTGCTGTTTTTTTATTTTCTAGACCCCAGCCCAAATTTTATCCAAAGCAAAAAATCCCATTTGCCTCCTAATCATTTCCCACCACAAGAGCATCCTCAGGAGGGGCAGTTCTTGCTGATCTTCAGAGTTCTGCCATCTTGCAGCAGCTCATGATTTACTCCCCAAGAACACCTCACGATCAGAGGTTGCAGGACCTGGGCCTGTAATCTATTCTGGGAAAGGAATCCATCTTCATTAACTCTGGAAGCAGTCATGTGCATCCAAAGTCCTACATTAATAATTACTGGTCCCATACTTGATTAAAATGGGGGCGTGAGCCCAACTCTCATTAAAAGCAAGGGCCCAAATCCCATAAACATTCCCGGTGCCTTAATTACGATGGAACAGAGAAAAGACAGCAGTTAGTCATGTACTTTCTGACAGGCACTTGCAGTTGCTCTGTATTACAAGGGCAGAGGGAATAGAGACCTTATTGGAATGCATGGAGAAACAGCAGCCCTCAAAAGAGCCCGAAGAAAATGTCTACCATATTTTAATGATTTTTTTTCCCATCTAATTTTCCACTTAAACAAGGCAGCAGTATCAGTTTGCAATCAGCTGAGGCTCTGGCACTAGCTCCCAGTGCTTCCTTATCACATTTACAACAGCTCTTCCAGAGAGCGTGGCTGGAATTAGCATTCAGGAGCAGCAGCAGGGCAGGCTCTCCAGCCAAGCACCTGTAGACGATAGAAATTAAAATCAGGAGGCAGAGCTGAGAGCCAGATCTCACATACAAGCAAAGCCCAAATCTCCAGAGATGTAGTAAAGGCTGGAGGATTTCACGCAGCATTGAGCATGAATGGAGCCTGATTTCTAGGACCAAAATCTGTTCTTATTAAAGGCGTGCAGAGCAAGGGTAACACACGAGGTAGGACTTGGGTTGGGGTGTCTGCTTTACCACAGATTAATCTTGATCAATCACTTTGCTTTCCCATCCCTCATTTCCCTGTAAAATGGAAATGGCAGTTTCCTCCATCCACCCTTCAGGCTGTGAGATGCTGAGACCTTCTGGGCAGGAGGGGGTGGAGTAAATAGGCAGCAGAGTTGCTCGAATAAACTATTCAAATACCAAATGTTTATTTGAGCGGGGGAAAAAAAAATCCCACGGAGAAAAAATTTAAAAGCACAGACACCCTCTTTCACCCATTCAAATGCACACGGAAGAGAAAACCTGTCTGCACTGAGGGCTTGGGGACAGTCCCTGGCTGAGGTGACCCTGCTCTGTGCACTGAGTTGCCTGAACACAAAGTCTCTGTGCTCATCCCCTCAGCCCTGTCTGCTCACGCAGCCCAGTCCAGCAGAACACTTATCTGGTGCAGGCAGGCAGCTCTGCTCGGCTGCAGGGCTTTGTGCCTTCCCTCCCTCTCTCTGGAGGAGTGCTGCTGATCTCCCTCACCCACCCCTGGTCACTGACAGCTCCCATCAACAGCAGCTCCCAAGCGGGTCTCCACTGTCACCAGCTCCAGCTGGGGTTGGTGTCACTCCATCCTGCGGTGCCACACCCGGGTGCTGGCACAGCCTCGAGCATTTTCTTCAAACACACGTTGAGAAAAAACGCAAAACAAAGTAAGATTTTCTTTCATTCAGAGCCATTTTCACAGTGCCATAGACCACGGAAAGGTAAAGAACACCATCACCTTGTAAACAAGTCCAAGGGGAAAGCCTGGCTGCACTCTGTCCTGACCCAGGGCAGCTCCCCTGCTCTCAGAGGCAGAACTGCCTGCTCCCAGTGTTTGAGCTGGGCACCGCGGGGGAAGGTGAGGATCCAGCTTTTCTCCGGGATAACTGAGCTCTGGTTTGGTCTGTGCCCTCGGAAAGCAGCTCAGAGGACTCTGCCCAGGCAATGTCTCTTGTTTTCTTTGCCTGATCTCTTTCTAACCTGAGGTTACACACCACAGTGGAGGTTTCCTGTTGACCCCCAGGTTCTGGGCAGCAGAGCCTGGCCGTGCTGATGTCCCTTGGTGGGTTTGGGCTGGACATTCCAGGTGCCTGTTACCATCTCAGGCACAGGGAGAGAGGATGGGCTGTGCTCCCTGCATTCAGGTCACGGCACTCAGGTCCTGCCCACTCAAGCTGACCCAAAGGAAGTCTCTCTGAGCTGCAGGAGTCAGACTTTCAGATATTCACAGGTTACAGGCCCTCACTGAGGTGAGAAGTGTTTTGTAGCACAAAGACCCAGACCTCGTCTGGGAAAAGTGAGGCAGAACGCATCTTTGGGGTGAAGGACAGACATATTAATCCTCTCCTCACACCTTCCCAAGCAGGGACTGAAGTGTTTGCCAACCCTCAGTCTATATGAGGTAGATGAGAGTCTGGAAAAACAAGATTATATTCCCTGAGCACTTCAAAGAGAAGTGGCAACAGTTCCATGCAGCAAACCCAGCTCTGCCCTCCCTGTGCATCCAGCCAGGGGAGGGGACAGGAGATTTGCCTCTACCAAAAGCAGCAAATGTCCCCATCCCTGTGCCCATCCCTGTCCCCGGACAGCCCCGCCTGGCCATCCCATCCCTCCCCGGGCCACTCCACAGACACACTACGAGCACTGCAGCAGCTCTCTCCTTCAGAAATGCTAAATCTGTGTTCTGCTTCTCCCCGGAGTTGTCTTTTCATTCCAGATGGCACGTGATTAGAGTCCTAATCGGCTATTAGCTTATCAGCAGCATCCCTAAGCACTGACCAAGCCATAATAACAGAAAGCAAAAGGGAATTAAAGAACACTGGATTGGCTTGTTTAGCTTATAAGGGTTTGCAGGAAGCAATTAACTGGAATCCTCTTGATTGGTATTTTGTAGAGGAGGATGCTCCTGTTGACACCTTGGAAGAAAGACTATTGTGGGAAGGAGAGTTAGAATGCAAAGGGAAAATAAATACAAAATTAATCGAGCTCGTTCTTTTACCTTAAGCAGAGAAAACAACAACAACAACAAAAAAACCCAACAAAAAAGTAAAACGTTATTTAAAAACCAACGAAAAAGTAAAATGTTATTTGTGCCCAGGCGCTATTCCCACCTCCACAGGCTGAGTCAGTCTGACATGCACAATCCAGGGTGTATCAAAACCTCATTTGGCTCCTGCAAGATCTGTCATCTGTCAGTCACATCCAGAGGTTGCAAGAAAGCAGCTGAATTCCATGATTTTCACTGGAATTATGCAGATTTGTATTCCCTCTGATGATCTGGCCCTACCTGTGCCAGGCATGACACAGAAAGGGGCTGGGACAGTTGAGGTGATGAAAGTAATACCTTAAGAAAGTTGGAAACCAGGTGAGACACCAAAATAAAACGGGAAGCTAATGACACATTTAGGGAGGCAGAGAAGAGGGAGAACATTCCACCCTGAAAGGGCACGAAGGAAGGAGCTGAATTACAGAGCCAAATATAAACCTGCTTTGGATGTGATTCATCCAACAGGGGAAAACCCATTGCATTAAAGTAAAACACAGAAACTTGCTCAATGGTTGGAGCAAGGGGAACCACTGACACCTTTCTGATGAGCAGGAGTTCTTCCCCCAAATGTGCCATTGAAATGAAATTCAGAGTGAGCTCTAAAGTAATGGCATTGTGCTCTATTCTTCTTGGGAAGTGAAATGGAAAAAATATTCCTCTTTTTGTTTCCTCATTGGTTTGTCGGTTTTTCTCCACCCTGCTGTTATTTTGGAGTAGTTCATGTTCCAGAGTTCACCAAATGTGTCCTCAGACCCTGTGGACTTATCCCAGGCTCTGCTGCTCCAGATTGCTCCAGCACGACAGTGCTGTGTGAGGGAACAGGCAAGTTCTTTCTGGGGGCAACACTGCAAGGATAAACACTTCCCCTTACCAATTACTTCCCCCTCATTACAACTTGGAAATCTATTTATCGTCCAACTCTCCATCTCCAGCCAGGCTGCATTTGGAATTACTCCCTGCTGCATTTTTCTAAATATAAAATCACTCCTGCTCTAGCTTGAAATTCATTTGATTTTCCCACATTACGGGAACTAATCTAAAATTTGACACCATCTGATGATTCTCCCTATCTGTCCCCTCGTTGGGTCTTGTTAAAATAAATAAATAATTAAAAGAAAAGGATGTAAGTCCAATTTAAGCTGCTTTTGAAAGTTGCAATTGATTGGTGTGACCAGGCCCTTTGAAGCCCCAAAGGAAGCTCTTTATTAAACAGAGCTGGCTGGTTTCTCAGTGTGTCAGACAAGCTCTCCAGGTGGGATGAATGTATTCATGTGATATTTTATTCATACCTGGCTGTGCTGAGGCAGAACTGATAACACAGCACTGCTCAGAGGGCGGGAGGTGGCACAGCTCAGTTTGGCCTCTCAGACTTTTGCTCAGCCCCTCCTGGGCAGGCTCTGCCCTCAGCCCTGGCCAGGCAGGTTCATGTTTCATTTGTCACCAGAACAGTCTCTAAATAGGATCCTTGGCAGACCCCTGATGGCAGATCCTGGACTCTTTCCCAGCCTCTGTGTCTGACAGAACATCTCTAGGTCAGAACTGGTAATGCCCCGTCCCTGAAGGGCATTGTTGGGTCACTTCAGCCAGGATAGGAAATTCAGGGTTGGAGTTATAAGATCTTCCACATTTTGCACAGCCTGAGAAGCAGGTCTCCTCACTCCAATCTATTTTTAGATGTGATTATATTTATAATGCTCTATTATTTGTGTTTTAAAAAGGGCAGCAAGGTTGAGAAGTGACTTCCATTCCACTGCCCGGTTTCCCATGGTCCTTTCAAAGAACAATCTGACAAATCTTGCCACTATGGCTTGGGTTATTTACCCTAAAACCAGCCTTTTGGCATCTGAAAGGAGGAGAAGTCAGTGTCCTGTGAAAGGCAGAAGGCAGCTGAGAGACTGAGAAATTTGTCTCATTGTTTTTTCTTGCTGGAGACAGCAAGTGAAGACTTGCACACAGGTTTAGAGTCTCCTTGGGTCTTACTCTGTTGAAATCAAGAGGAATTGTTAGCACTGAATGGGAGCTTTTGGGGGAAAGGATTGCCTGATTTTGAAAATCACATACACTTTTTTTAAAAATAATATATATTATTTTAAATAAAGGTAGTGGGAGATCCTAGTGAGAAACGGGGCTGCTCAACAATGAGGACATGAGAAGGTGGGTGTGTTCTGCAGGGAGTGGTTGCTTGTTTGTTTTAATTAATAAACCTCAGATGAAGCTCCATATTTCACATATTAGCAAAAGCTGGATTTTCCATCTTGCAGCAGGTATTTAGTTGTGCCTAAACAAACCAAAACTTCACCGATCCTCCCCTTTTTCCGACAGCAACTTTGGGGTGAAATTCCACCCTGAGCCAACCCCCAGCCCTGAGTGTGCTTTGTATTGACATCTCCTGTGAGCAAAAGAAAGGAGGAAGGAAGGAAGGAGTAATCTGAACTGGAGCACTTTGTATGAGTCTATTAATGTTTGATTTCTGATGCCCAGAAAGAGGATGTTAATAATGCATTGTGGCTGAAGGCTCTGCACAGCCTGGGGAGGAGGACAGCAGGATGACAACTAAAGCAGTGAGGCACAGGTGTGAGCTCCAGGAGCTGAGACATCTCCCAGGACATTTCCATGGTGCCATTTGCCCTTCAAACCAGAATACAGTTTAGTGTAGGTGCAATTACCTCTTCTCTGATGTGCATTTCCCTTACAGAACGTGGCATCTCTGGGGGTACCCAGCAATACATTGCCAACCCCGTGACTACATTTAAATGTTTAAAGCAAACATCACCTGAAAAGATGGCAAAAAGCCCCCAGTCCCCTCCCAAAAACCCTCAGAAGCTGGTCGTGGTTTTGATATTGTGGAACAACTCAGCCCAGTTTGCAAATAATTTCTCTCAATGTCTCAATGCTACACCAGGAGGGAGGAAAGTTGAATTTAGAGTTCCTACTCTATGCTTTTTGAGGGTAAAGCCTGCAAAGTTTCTTAAAAATATTCAGTATTTTTAAGTGTGTTTAATAACTGCCTGTGAAACATGAAGTAAGGGACAATGAATCATTTTCTCTCCCTGGGTAAAGCTAGCCAAAATATGAGATGCATCTGCATTACAGACTCTTAAATGAGAATCACCCAAGGAAAAGAATATGACCTTAAATTTAGAAATTTGTCTAATGAAAGCTGGTTTCTAAGAAGGGCATTATTACACTCTGTGAGAAACTGCGATATCAGTGCATTCTTCTCTTCTCCAGCAAGACTGGCAGTGCCTCTGGTCAATGCCATTAGACTGAGGCTCCTGGAAGTCTTTGAAATGTTTTTTTTCCAGAATGAAAGGGAATGAGTCAGATCAAAGTTGAATAACGCAGGCTAAAAAGCCTCTCTTTTCCTCTTCCACTTCCTAATTAAGATGAGTGTGTAATCTCCGTGAAGACAGAGGTTCAGCAAAACCAGGGAATGGAAGTGCTGCAAGTACAGACCCAGAGCCTTTCTTCACTAATTGAACCTTTTCAAGTAGGCTCCACAAGCCATGAATTGACAAATTACCCTCCAGGACGGGTGAGTAGGAAGAGGGGTTTGCTAAAGACAAAAGCAGAAGGAAGAGAAAGGGGAAAATATGCATTCTGAATCGTATTTTTGAGTGAATTTCCAATTCCCTTTATCATCCTGTACGTGCTGTCCCGCTCCATGTGGCCTCAGATTGGTGACATTCTCCCTAATTATCATCTTGAAGACCAAACCCAGCCATTCCCAGAGTGTGGCTTTAGAACAGCCTTTGAAGGAAGTAACAGACTCATTTTGGGAGAGTTTAGGGGTTCTGAACACGAATATGATCATTTCTTCCAGAGCACACTCAGTGCTGTTTACACTGAGCAGCTGAACAGGCAGAAGGTCTTAGCTGCTGCCTTTTTTGCTGGCAAAATAGAGACAGTGTTGGGTGTTGGGGACCTGCCTGAAGGGTTTTCGTGTTTGCTCTCTTCTTTCTTAGCAGAACAACTTGCCCCGGCAAGGCAGAGCATCCCAGGGACTGCTCAAACCAGGGTCAGCCTGGCCTCTGCCTGGCTCAGGGCACAGACAAGCAGCAAAACTATAGTTTGTGATCCTTTACTTAAGTATGGATTTATTCCTTTTGTGCTGCTGTCTCAAATCACTGACATGGCGTCACATCACATCCCCTGCACAAAAACTCCCCCTGTCTCGTCTGCTCCAGGCATCTGGCCAGCATTAAACAGTGGCCAGTGGGAGCGAGGTGAGCCAAGAGGATAAATAATTATCCCTTGGTGTGGCGAGATGCTCTGGGGGAAGGGAGGAAGAGATTAAAATAATCTTTTTGGAAAATGGATCAAAAAAAGCTCTAAGCGGAGATTATCCACAACCCAGAGCCAGGCCCAACGCCATCCCTTCCATAAATAAAAAAAAAATAAACCCACCCCAGTAAAATGAAAAGTCAGAAGATTGACATAAACCCCACGGAAATGCGTGGCTGTGTCCCTGCCTGGCTGTTTGGACCTAAAAGCAGCAGCAGCAGAATGACAACAGACAGCTTAGAGCCAGCAGGGCACCCGTGGAACCTGTTCCACTGATCACCTCCTCCCACGGGCTTAGTGCTGTCTCATGGGGTAAAGTCAGATTGGTTCCACTATATCCCCACTGAGGCAATCGAGAAGCTCTAGTAGGGTCTTTCCCCTTTTCCTACTAGTGACAGATGAGGGCAAGCCGCCCCTAAAGGATGCCAAGAGCACAGAAATACACAAAGATAATTAGTGGATTGTTTTGCGACTTCCAAATTTACCATAACATTGACTTCTGCTACTTCCTTTTAGGATAAAGGAAGTTTCTTCTTTTATTATATTTTTTATTTATAATTTTATTATAGAGAAAGTGTGCAATTACCTGTCTCCAGAAGTGATGCTGGAAACCCCCAGCAGAACCAGGAAGGCACAGAGGGCATGTGGGGACACAGAGCTGCACAGGGTGAATTTGTGGGGACAGGCAGAAGGTGAAAGGGGGTTTGAGTTACTGAGACTCTCACACCCTTGTCCCACAGAAAAAATCCCAATATCTGTAAAGTGAGGCTGGTGGTCACTCCTGAGTTCTCTCATCCCAGACAGAGTGAATGGAGCAGTTCGGGGACGCGGAGGTGGAAGAGAAAAAGCAAAAATGTTACATTTTGCCTCCAGTTTCAAGTTTCCCAAGAAAAAGGATAAATATTTCATGACTCCTTTCGCTTAAAATAAAATGCTGTGAGTCAGAGAGAAACTGGCAGCCAGATCAAGTGGGCAATGATGAAAGATGCAGCTGGTTGTCAAGCTGAAATGCCATGGCATAAAGTGATTGATAAAGGATGCTGGAGTCGAACTGACAAGTGACCGTTCAAGAACACTTAGCTGAAAGCTAAAAATGCTGCAATTTTTGTTCATAATATGATTAAGTTTCAAGTTACCAAATGGGATGGGTAAACCCCTGTGAAATCTTGGCATGCAAGTTACCAAATGGGATGGGTAAACCCCTGTGAAATCTTGGCATGCACGTGGTAGGCAAGAGCAAGAGAGGAGCTGCTTTTTGTCTGGCTTCTGGTCCATCCAGAGGGAAACAAAGCTGAAAGTTAATTTCATGTTGTTGGATAATTCCTCCTCCTTCTTATCTCGCTGTTTCTCTGCTGTTTTCACTTGGAGGCATCCTCTCCGAGGCAGAGATTCAGCCCAAAGCCCGGGCAGCTCATCTGCATCCCTCTTTCCTGAGGAGCACGCACGGCCCTTCTCCCGCGGCAGCGCTGAGTCATTATTTCGGCGCAAAGGACGGTGTGCTCCGCAGAAGAAAAACGGGTCTCAGAGGGGCATTTCTCCGCGATTTATCACACGCAGGGTTTGCACAGACGTGCGTGTAAACAGAAAGGCAGAGCAGGTCCCAGCAGGGGCGAGGAGCGAGCACAACAAAAGCTCAGACGTCAGAAAGGATTTGGAGAGGTCGGGAAGGCGAGGAAGGGACAATGTGAGGTGGGAGAGGGGAGAGGAGGAGGGCAAATGTCGGGAAAGGTGGAAATAAAAAGAAAGGGGAGGGGAAGGGAAAGGGAAAGGGAAAGGGCACCGGGGAGAGAAAAGGAGATTGCGAAGCGATTAAGAGGAGCGAAGGGCTGTGTTGGGAGCGGGGGCAGGACACGGGTGTCGGCAGCTGGACAGGTCCGGGCTCCCCGAGGCTCAGCCCGGCTGGCCCGCAGGTGACACCAGGTTGAGTGACGTGCTGGCTTTGTGAGGCGCTGTCTCAGAGCTCTGCATGGGGATACAGGGGCCAAAGTTCAGATCCCAACTTCTCCCAAAGCAGGGATTCAGCAGGACACCCTCTCTGTCTGGGCCCACAGAGGGGTTGGAAGGAAACCCTTGGGATGGTTGAGCCTCCTCTGCCCTCAGAAGTGTCAGGAGGCTCATTTTACAGAAAACGCCTTTCCCCACCAAGCTTCCACAGTCCCTAGGACAGCAGAGCCCTGTCTGAGGCACGGCTCAATCTTAGAGGTGTTTCTCCCTCACCTGCATGTTCTCAAGTCCCTGCAAAAAGCTCAGCCCATGTTACATTATGCAGCAGCATAAAACTGTTATTTTGTACTGAATTCACATGAGATTCCTGGATTATGCATGGAGAGAGAAATTAAAAGCAAGAGCCTGCACGAAGAGCAGGGACAGGTTGTGTGCTGCTCACAGGGTGAGGTGTTGGACTCAAGGTCAGTAAATCAATCACCATCAGGAGACAGAAAAGAAATTGGACAATGCAGAACCTCTCTGACACGCAGATCCTAAACACAGCCTTCTGGCATGGCTCCAGTGACAGAAATAAAGGGTTTCATTCCCTGTGGCACCATTGCTGCTCCTTCTTTCAGCACCTGGGCAATTCTTCTTCCCAGAGTGAGGACAGCTTTCATAATCCATTATTGCACTTGCTTGAACTTCTTGCCCATCCATCACACATGCCAGCACTCATGGCAATGTGGACCTCACACTTCACATCTCTCAGATGTGTCCTTCCCCTCACAGGGCTGACTTGCCCTCAGGTTTCTGTCCACAGAATGTCAGCTCCATAAATTATTATTTCCAAATGAGAGCTTGGGGCTGCTGAGAGAGCCCAGCAGCTCTCTCTTCCACCCTCTTCCTTCAGCACTGTGTAAATCTAACTTTCACCTGACAACCGGGAAAATAATAACCCACCACTGCCTTTTGGTTTGTACCAAGATTAGAGTTGAAATATTTTATCAACATGAATTCTGTCTAACATCTGTATTTATTTTAAATCCCAGCCTGGCTGCCCTCTCCTAAGAATAGCTGCTGTCTACCCTGATAATTGTATGTGCAAATGGATCCAAAAATCCCCCCCAAATATATAAAAATGAGGAGGTACAGTGTTTGCGGGAATCTGAGGAGACATCCAGGTAAAGTATGTGAGGGATTTATCACCCAAATGCACGTTACATAAAACTGTGCAACTCCTTTGTGCCCCGTGGGAACATGATTCATAAAACTGTATCACTGCAGTGAGGTTCCAACGTGTCACACAACTAAATGTGATTAACCATCTTCCCCGAGTCAATTCAATCATTTCAATGCATCTCTGCTGGTTTTCAGTGTGAGCATTGAAAATAAAACCAAGTTGTTTTAAGGAATGGCTGTCCACGAGGGAAGAGGGGAAAACATCTTAATTTGCTGTCAGAACAGATTAGCTGCCCAACACATGGCCAGGGCTCAGCTGGGCACTGCTGCTGCCTGACACCTGCAGAGGGACACAGCCCTCTGTCCAGCTGCTGGGACCGAGGAGTCCTTGTGGTCTCGGGGAGTTGGAGAAGGCAATGCCAGCCTGTGGTCAGCAGGTGGATCAAAACCAAGGGGGTCCTGCTCAGACTCTTCCAGGTTTTGGTTGAGTTTTACCCTCTTCACATCTCTCATTATATCGGTTTCTTTCTGTCCAAAGGAAGAGCGAAATTTGTTATCCTACTGACTAATGAGAAGTGTGAAGCTTTTGCCGGTCCAGGTGCCATGGGAAGAGTGTTGTTCCAGCAAAGCCCATGCTGGTTTGTGACTTCAGGGTGAGATCCTGGAAAATGAAAACCTCAACTGCATTTCCAGCTCAAACCTCAACTACATTTCCAGCTCAAACAGCACCTTGTTCTCCTTCCCTATTTTTTTTTCCCTTGATCAAAGTCGAGCTCTTGTTAAGAGCTGACATGAGTGTCTGAGAGCTACCACAACTTTTATTTTACGTGGTGAATAACGGTGAGTAATTAATATTTGACCAGGGGACAACTCGCTTTGCAATCTGAAGTTTTTTTAAGTTGTCAGTCAAAAAGCATATTTGTAATGGGCTTAACACTTCCTTCCTCTTCAATCCCAGGAGGGAAACCCTGGATGAATGTGCACTTTTATGTCTGAAAAAGTGACAGAAGAGTGATATGAAAATAAGGATCCAGCACTCCTCTGGGTGTGTGAGAAATCCTACGTGTTGCTGTGCAGGAAAAGGGTTCCCTTCCCACCGGGGGATGGTGCCTGTTCACTGACACCTGCAAAGGCTCAGGGGAACATGGAGCAACATCAGGGATTCACACATTGTGATGAAGAGCAGATTTGGGGTTGCTTCCCCACTGCCCATAGTCCCCCTTCTCTTCTCCATGCCTCACCCAAGTGATCCCTTCAGCCGGCAGGATCTTGGGGTGATGTTATTTCCTGTTAGAAAGGTTTGGAAATAGATAACTCCTTGCGTCCCTCGTCACCTCCCCTCCCTCCCCTCGCACATCTTCAAAGACAACACGGCACAAATTGCCAGCAAAAGTAGCTGGAGAGCAGGCCAGCCACATCTAATGACACCACTCAGCCCCTAAATGGTTGTCACTGCCATTACGGAATTAGTCCTGACAAGGAGTCATTCTCCCTGCAGTAAACACGGGCAGGGATTGCAGCAGGCTGCTCACAACTTTATTCCTTCGCTGGGGCTGCTGAAGCTGATGTTTGGCATCTCCATGAAGTGCAGAAAAAGGAAGGAAATTTTCCATATGTGTTAATGAACTCCCAATACTCCCTTCCTGCTGAGCCACAGGAACAATGGTCCAGTCTGCTCTTTCCTGCCAGAGAAAGGATGAAATTCACTCATTTATTTGAAGTATGCACCAAAAGGAAAATTATTTATCATCTTGGTTCACCTATCTTTTTTTCATGCATTCCTGGAAACCTGAGTGCTTTCTCCTGTCTCTCCTCTGAGGCTTCAGGTTGTACTCACCCACTAGAAGAGAGGCACCTGCATCCCTGTGAATCAGCTTCCTCGTTTTGTCTGTAACAACAACAAAAAAACCCAACCCAAAAACACTGAAAAGACAGTTTTTAGGGGAAAAAAACAAAAACAAACAAACAAACTTGCAGAAAAGAGAGAAGCCTCTGACTAGGCACTATCAATGAGGAACTTGGAATATGGAAGACCCACAGTGTTAGGCTTTGTCTTTGCAGCTTTTTCCTGTCTTCGCTTCATGGCCCTAAAGCTGTTCCCCATGAAATTTCCATTCTCCAGTCTTTCCCTTGCTCTCCTTTTTTTCTGTTTGGTCTTTCAACTGAGAAGTGAAGAGAAAGAGAATAGAGCTAGGTTTATCAGGAAGCTTAGCTTGATCTCCTGCCTGATTCCTAACATGTTGAGAGGAAAGGGTGGAAGCAGCTCATTGCTATGCTGTTGTTGCATGCCAGGGAATGGCTGATGAATACATAAAATGGCCCATCCCTGCAGGGCAAGGTTATTCCCTGCTGCTCGACCCTCAGCGAATTCCTCTGCTGAAGACAGCCAACTGCTCCACTGAGCAGGAGGAGGATATTAGGAATCCTCTTCTGCTCAGCCTGAGCAAACAGCCCAGATCCGAGGGTGGACCCCTCTCTGAAACGCCCCAGGCTTTGGAAACAAATGCAACATACAGAAATCACATTTCTCTGCTGCATGGTAATCCCAACCAACAAGGTATGAGAGTTAATAACCCTAAAAAACTCCTCTCCATACGCATCTCTCTGTGCTAACAAAGCTTTGTTAACCCTGTTAACGCAGACCTCCAGACCTCGAAATTTGCACGGACTCAGTGAATTCCTTCTTGTTAAAGCCTTTCTTGTCTCCTACTTCCTCTTCTAAGAGGTGGGGAGTTACCCTCAGACTCTGTTCCTCATCAGATCCTGTGCAGAGGTGACCCTCTTGTGAGGAAGGTCCCGCATTTCTCAAGACTTAAAATCCACTCCAGACTAAGCGTGGGTGTGGGTTTATCCAGGCAGGGGCTGTCAAGTAGCTCTGCCAGTCGTTTCCATTATTTTTTAAGTGTTGGGTTTTGAATTTGTCTCATGCTGCAAAATTCAGGTGGGAAACCACCCATGGCTGGGTCCTTGTGTACCTCACACCATCCCTGTCCTGTCTGAGCACTTCTGGCTCCCAGCACATTGTATTTAAAAGTGCCTAGGTAAAAGATTTTTTTCTCTACTATGTGGAGAGAGCTGATGGTCTCTGTTGAAAGCTGAGAAATGCTCTTTTTGGAGTCTTTTCCTGGTCATTTGCAATTCTAAATGTCATGAGGAAGGGAGCAGATGAACCAGTTTCCATCCATCCTCTGCCAGGAATGTGTAACCAGCACCAAACAGAAACCATTTATCTGATGTACAAGAACCAGATTTAACACAGCTCTGGAGAACCTCATGGCATTGATTTCTTCTGGTCTGGGATGGTCCAGATCTGTTATTGACAGATAGGGTTTTGCAAAGCTGATCCACACAAACAAAACAAGGGGTTGTGTTGGTTTCTTGAGTCCAGGGAAACCTCTGGAAGAATCAGACATGACTTTGAAGTTTGGTTCCACCCTGTTTGACCCTGATCCCATTTGGAACCTTTTGAAGTTTCCTCTCATTGTTCCTCATTGATCAGCAACTGACAGTAAAAAAAAGCAAAATGTAAAAAATATAAAATTATACACAGGGGGTTTATATTTACTTATTTATGTATTTATCCATATATTTGCATGTAAAATATATTTTGTGTGTATATATAAGTATATATATGTATATATAAATATATGGGTGTTTTAAGTGAGGCTTTAAAGAGTTCCTACCGCCTGCCTAAAAATAAAAAGATGTTTAGGGAAAATGCAAAATCATAATTTCTTGTGACAGTAAAGTTATGTTTATTTAACCTATTTCTTGTGCCGGCTTTCAAGTCTTATCCTGAAGAAAATGTTTTGCCAGTGCTTTATCATATTTTCACAACTTGGACTTTAAAGAAAATTATCATCCCTGAGCTATTTTTTTTCCCAGATCTTCAGAAACTTTAAATAGCATTTTCTGCCTTCATCACAAAACCAGTTAAGCACTATCTGACTAAATGCGTGAGCAGAAATATCTCATTTCGTTCAAGCTTTTAAACCCCCCTTGTCAACAAATGATTTGAGCATCTCTGCAGAGTGCACTGTCACTTCTCTGCCATCTGTCATCCGTCACTTTTCCTCTTTTTTTCCCCAAGGAGAAATGTCAATCGCTGATTTATATTTCATGTTTTCCTTTACAAAAGAAAATCCTGTTAGGATACAAATGAATTTTGTAGCTCTTATTCAACTTCTCAGAGGCTATTAATTGTTCTCTTCCAGGCACTGTGTAATTCTGTCCTGCTGACATATTCTGGTTTTCTCCCTTTTTTATAATTTTATTTTAGGAAGCTATCCCTGCTGTTCATTGGAAAGTAAGGAAAGCATAAACAAGTTCCAGTGAAACCACTAATTGTTTGTTGATACTGCTGGGAAGATGCAGAATCAAAGGTCTGTGGATTATTCTAAATTAGAGGAGACAAACATTATTATAATTTCTCATGTCTAGGACAGCCTCAGACTCACAAGATTTGCTTTTGGAAAAAATATTTTAAACCACCCATGGCAACCCATTTCCAATCAGCTCTCACACACTCTGGGATAAGAGATGGCACATGGGCAGACTTGAACAGCTGATGTGTTCAGACAGAGACAGAATTAAGATTCCCTTTAGATTTTATATCTGAGGAAACAAGGAGGGAAGAGATGGTTTTACTGTTGTATATTTAAATTGATCCATTTACGTCCATCTAAATCCACTGTCTGTCCAGTCTCGTTGCATAAGAATAAGTAGGAAAATGCTGGTTTCCTACACACAGAAAACCACTGTTAATTGTGATCCAGAGGACCTCCTGTTTAGCAGGTTTTGGCTCAAAAAGCGTGGTGATGGTGTTTGACCTTCCCTTCTCCTTGGATGCTCCTGCTGAGCTTCCCATTATCTGTCTGGGGCCCTGTGGGACGAGCAGTGACAGAGGAAAAGGCACCACAGGGGCTGTATTGGAGAGGCGGAGACAGGCCAAACCCAGAGGAAGGGCTGGAAACCTCTCTGAAACGCTCCATGCTTTTACTGCCTTGGAATTGTGTGGGCAGTGGGGGAATCTCAGATGCAGGCAATGCTTTTCCAGCAAGGGAACCCTGTGAAGGTTCCTGCTTCCTTTTTCTCTTGCCAAGGTCGGGATTAATACATGGGAAATGGGAAACGCAGGTTTCGAGTTCAGACTTGGATGAATTTCTTACCTATTTACAGACTCATGAGCCGTGAGCTCTAACTAGCAAGTTAGAGAAATGGGGTAAAACGGAGTACCTCTAACTCTTTCCAAGGTTATTTAAGCCCTAATTACCCAATAACAAGGTGACACCTATATTATTTATATTTTTTACCCAATAATGACCACTCAAGGCCCGCAATGCAGACCTTTTTCACCCAATTACAGAAAACCACCCAAACCCATGAAGGAGAAGGAAGAAGAAGGTAAAGAAGGAAGAAGAAGGTGAAGAAGAAGGACCCAGGCAACATCCAAAGTCCTCCATCTTAACTCACATGTGCAACTGCACACTAAAATCCCAAAATCCAAGTTTCCAGAATTGCAACATCTCCCCCTCTTGTCTGAACCATTGTCCTTGTGTATTACCACTCCCTAGAGTCACAGGGAGCAGCATTCTTGACCAAAGATCGATCTCTCCATGTACAGTTAAATTTGGCATGAAAAAAATCATGTCTACAGAGGACTCCACTACAGTTACCATAGAGAAGGAAAGCCAGGCTGGGGGTGGCCTATGCTGGACTTTTCCCTTTTAGGGGTGTAGGGCAGAGTTTAGAAGCTGCCAGAAATTTTGGTCCCACTTTATACTACACTCTCAAAGGAAGATTTACACTTCTGAGGGAAGAAAGTTCCGCACACAGCTGGTAAAGAACCCAATTTGAGAATTGTAATAGTTGCCATGTGTTTGTTCCTTCTCCATCTGCTTTTGATCACTTCTCTCCAGCTCTGGAGAGTCTTCAGCTAATGGGTAGGATTTTCACTTTAGCTTAGAAAAGCTGATGGTTTCAAGATTTAATTAAAAGTAGCACTTGTAACGATTTGTGAAGTGGCTCCCATTGCACAGGGAGGTGCCCGCACCAAACTACTGCTGTGGGGGAAATGGTGCTGCTCCAGCTTTGGGAAGGGCCCTGACTTGGATCAGCAGCTCTAGTTGTGGCTACAAGGTGAAATGGACACTCAGGAGTGATTATTTACAGCCCCTCTCCCCTGCCTCACTTTTCCACCTTTCTTGAAAAACACTGATTCATCTTCTGTTTAAATGCCGTGAAGAAAAGCTCAGTCCCTGGGGAAGCAAACCAGGAGCTCTGGTAACCCCCAGTTGGACCCCCACGGTGGGGTTCACTGGGAAAGGGTCACCCAAGGCCTCCTCACAGCCCTTCCATCAGCGTTTTCCCATTAAACCAGGATTACTGTGGTGAATTGTGCAATTGGATTTTCGAGCCGAGCTTCTTCAGCGGAAAGAGGCGCAACGCGAAGCCAAATAAGAGACGAATAATTTCAACAGAAAAATGTAACACATCGCCCAGAGGAGCCTGGTGATGTCATTTACCTCATTTCCCCTGTGCCTGAGATGTTGTGCTGCTTCCAGCAAAAGGTGAAAGTCTGTTCACCCCTCCGCATCCCCGTGCACTGCAAATTAGATCCAGATGAAGCTGACTTTGATTTAAACACC
Organism: Cyanoderma ruficeps; assembly: GCA_008694505.1. Lineage (NCBI taxonomy): Eukaryota > Metazoa > Chordata > Aves > Passeriformes > Timaliidae > Cyanoderma > Cyanoderma ruficeps. The sequence goes on from VZDJ01000175.1 coordinate 5,707,703, forward strand.
CTTGCAGGAGGAACATCGGCGAGCTAATTAAACTTGCAGCAGTTCACCTTTGTGAGAGCTTAATTAGCTGAGATACTGCCTTCTCTATATTTATCTTGTGTGTCTTGCAGAGATGTGTGCTGGGAGGGGGGTTGATTTGTGGGTTGTGTAACCACGAGTGTGTCTAAACTCCTCAGTTCATTTGCCTGAAATGCTGGGTGTGGGGTGGTGTAGGATCCATGGTTAATTCTTTTTTTTTTTTCACATGGAGCCTGACTATTCAAGGGCCCTGAGTGTTTTCAGAGACACAAGTGCCATAATTTTAGGCTGAGTTGCACCATGAGATGTGTCAATCACTGCCAGTGCTTGAACTGTTGGTGCATAGCCAGAGCCTTTTGTGTTTTACCCCTGCTGGTGTTTGGATCAGGAACACAAACTCCCACTTTGATAAATGGTCTTTGCTTCCAAAACACGTCCACTGTACTTAAAATAAAACACAAAAGCCACTGAAATCCCACCTCAGCCCTCTGCACAGTGCATGCCTTGCAGCAACTTTCCTTCTTGACTGGATTTCTCTCCTCTCCCTCTCCTCTGTTCTTTCTCACGTGGGGATGTTGTTGCTGGTTTTCAGTCAGATGGGGCAGGTGCTGCCTTTACAGGGGGCAACACGGGATGCTGTGTGACAGAGGGACAAATTGCTTGTGCACACCACCTTTTCCCCAAACCAACACATCAGTTCAATGAAAATCTAAAGTTTAAAGGTGATTTGTTTTCACGTTTGATTTGTTTGTGAATTACTACTTTCCTTTTTTACTTGGGCTGCAAATATAAGATTTACAAACCCACATTTAAAATAATATAAAATATTTAATGGCTCCACAATCTGTAGTTTTGGAGGAAAGGCATTCACAAGCCAGATTTCTGAGGGTTGGGTTTAGTGATTTTTATCCATGCGCAAAATTTTTCAGGCAGGTATCACTAAAATCCTCCAAAATCCGAGAAACTCAGCCTTACCTTCTCTCTTTGAATGGTTTGAGGGCTCACATCCTAAACCCCTGAACATCATTCAATCTGCAGCTGCTGTGACTGTGTCACTGCTGGACTTTTCCTCTCTGGCCCCAGAAACTTTCCCCTCCTCCTGAGAGCCTGGTGTGACCAGTGGCTCCACTGACAATGGCTCACACAGCCCAGGGCGCAAATAAAATCTCAATTCATCAGTGTAACTCCGAATAGTGCAGAAATAACAGATTTCTATTAAGGTCAGGTCACCTTTTATGCGTATCCTGAGAAAAGTCATTGTGCTCTCCTGTGATATTTTAAAAAGTATGTTAAAGTCATGTAAGTTGGACAGACCACTGCAATTCTGGAAAAGAATTGCTTTAAAAGTACTTATATCACTGCCTTTCCCCAAAAACTACCAGCGCTCTTGGAGAATACCTGGGAGCAGTCCATAATAGAGCAATAAATATTCATCAGGGCTTCGGTGGATGGCTTTGGAGGACTTCTAATTGCCTCTAATTAGGCTCAGAAAGCCTCCCTTGTGCACATTTAACTAGTTCAGGCTTTGCTGTTGTCAGTTCTTTCGTCCCCTGAAGGGCAGCTCTGGGCTCCGCTCGCACCTGGCATTGTCACACACGGCCAGGAGGAGGGATCCAGGGAAAAGAGGTGGGAAATTAAAACGGGAGACTGCCAGGAAGGGACTGTCCTGCCCGAGGTGCGGGGCCACTGCCAAATCTGGGAAATGCAGGGAAATTCAGCTTCTTCCCAGCAGTGGGGAGAGCGTGGCTGGCACCTTCTGGGTACAGTCCAAAAATATGGATCCTTGTGGAAATCCTTGTCCTGCTTGGGATACCATCGTATTTTCCCAGGAACTGAGTGTCCCGGGAGTGATGGTGGCCACTCTCTGATGTGTTGGTGGCGATTTGGTGGCAGCAGCAGCCCGGCTGCCCAGGAGGTGCTGTCAGCCCAACTTTCCCGAGGGTCCCACCCTCACCCACCCTGCCAGGGGTGCCCGTAGCCAGCCAAGGGCCATCTCGAGCCCTGGCTGCCTTAAACACTCTGCATCTTCACGGGAGATGGGGTATAAATTGAAATTTAATATTTTTGTGCTCTTTTTCCCTTAAATGTGGCATCTGAGAGGCAAGGTGAGCCTTGGCAGGGCTGGACAATGTGATGTGGATAAAGGAAAAAGATGTGCATGGCTCTGAGCTCCCACTTTGGGACCAGCACTGCTGACCCCCTTGAATTCCACCTACACGGAAATCCTTGCAGGGACCATTTTGCAGACATCCACTTTCCCTTTTAATCGATTTTCATGGCTGACAGCTGGATTATTTGGGTAAAGATGTTTACATCTTGGATAATCACCAAGAAATTGAAGTGCTGACTAGAGTGAACCATCCCCTCAAACGTTTGGGGAATTGCTTGTAATCAGTGGTTGCTTTGACTCTGGACACATTTCCCTGTATCCTAGCAATCATTGTCTCTGTCTGAAGCTTCGGCTGCTACATTTGGGATCCTGATGGAAATACGCCCTGTCAGCTCCCTGCCTGCTCTTGTGCCATCTCTTTCACCTCTGATCCCCTGCCCTGCTCCACAAAGCTGGTGACTTGCCTCAGGCAACGTCATTCCTGGAAACACAGCAATTTACACCTTGCTGAAAACGACTGGGGCATTAGAATAACATCACTTCTGCCTGGGACCTGACTGGATTTTTAATAAACCCTGGCGTGATGGGAGCTTACTGAGTGACCAGCCACATCAGAGAGGAGCCACTCGCTGCCTTCCAAACCACTGTCGGTGAATTCCCCCTCAGAACCTTCATTGATTTCTGCCTGAGTAATTTATACATTTGTGTTTTCCTTCTGTGAATAGAGGCCCAAACAATGGCAGTGCATTGGAGCAAATATCCCTCGATGAAACGCTTTCATGAATTCCAGATCACCTTCACTCGCAGGAGGAAAAAATAATAAACCCCAGCAATAAAGACATTACTGTTTGTGTGGGTTGTCAAACCTGGAAAGTTTTCCACACTTCCAGGAAACAGCATATTCCAGAGGAGAACAGGCTGTGATGAGATGGGGCCAGAGGTTTGGCTTTCTCAGCTTGTTTCCCCCCTGGAATTCTGCATCAGAGTCACTGGCAGGAGCTGAACACTGATGCCAGGGGAAGGGCTGAGGTTCAGGGCTGCCAGGTCTTGAGGTTACACCACAGGGCTTGTGATGTCTCACCACCAACCTCAGACACTGAAGGGAAATAAATATCTGACAACCTCTGTTTTTTTCCCTTCTTATAGATGTAAAAAATCTCAGTCAGGAATTGAAGTGTACGGTCTCTGTAGGATGGGTAAGGATTGTAAAGAACCTCATACACACGTTTATTCCTGTGATTTTAAAGAAAAAACTCCTGCTTTTTGGACTATGACTCATGTTTGTGGGCGCTTTTTTATGTTAAGTGGTCAGCACTTCCTTCCTTGAACAAAGCAAGGCGCAGCTCAGTGATTTGAGTGTTCATTAAGGACTGAGATGAGAAATCTCTCTCCATCAGAAAAGAGATGCCTCACAGGAGCCTCTTCTGCTGCAGGTGTTTGAATACATGGAGCAAAATGGCTCTTCAGCCCTGCAGCACAGCCTTTGTATTTGCTGTTATAGTTGATTGATTTTTCACTCTGTGCTGCGTGGAGCTGTCTGTCCGATTTCCATTTACAATCTCCATTGCTCAAGGAATTTATGGGCTACAGGACCTATGTTGTATGTTAAATGATATATATCCTAAGCCATGGGATCAAACTCAACAGCTGCCACATAGGAACAGCTCTTTATCCACCAGAATTTTCATCCCACAAAATGGACATAATTGGTGATTTCAGTGCTGTCCTTTTCCAAGAACCTGGCTTGATTCCATTGCCAGTAACAGAACCATGACTGAGAATATTTGAGGATTGCAAATATTCTATTATAAGCACTTTTGGATAGGCAGAGGGAATAATTTTTTCCATGCCCATCTTTTCTTCCTTTACACAAATTTGACTTCCTGCTGCAGCCCATAAATTAGTCAGCTCCTCCCTGACTGCAGTAAAATGCTTTCATCAGGTTTACAAGAAAAATAATGTTACCACTGGCCTTGCTACTAACAGAGGGTTTTGTTATTTTCTGCTCATTTATCCACACCTGGTTTTGTGTGAAATGGTCTGGGGAGTCCTTTTTCATTTCTCTCCTAGTCCATAATGGCAAAATTTGAAAGAACAGGTAAGTTTTACTCCTGATGGTGTGGGTAGTCCAGAGGACTTCAAGGAAAGTAAGTGGGGACAGGCTGTGGTTTTGGAGATGTGTTACAAAAAGAAATACCCCAGCGTTCATGTTTCCAGACTTCCCTGCCCAGGTCATTCTGAACGGTTTGGCTGCATTTCCATCCTCACAGATGAAAGGACGTGGTTGATCTTGTTCTTTGGGCGTTCCCTGGGTGTGGGTAATCCCACACAAGAGTTTCAGACCCGTGGAGCAGGAGATTGCTCAGACCAAGAGTTGTGTTCCCCAAGGGAAGGAGCCATTTGATTTCTAAACCCAGAGGCCAGAGCTGGGAATGGGATTTTATTCCTCTGAGTTCCTTTCAGAGCTGAATGTGTGACCTGAAGCCCATTTCCAGTTGGAAACATGCTACACGAGATCAGAAGAGGAATATTTCATCTCCTCAGAGAATAAACTTTTATGTGTATTGCTCAGTGTATAAAATGTCTCCTTCCTGTTGAACAGTGAAATAAAAATGACACGACTGTTTCCATTTGCCAAGAGCATTTTCAGCCTGGGCCAACCCAAAGGCACAACTTGGTATTTTCAAGTGTCAATCAAAGATGCTTTTCCTTCAGCTGGTGCAGGGTCCAACAATGGGACATATGGGACACCAGTCTGTGCCAAAAGAAGAAGAATAGAATCAGGAATAAAATATGTCAAACTATCTTCATGCTAATTCCAAGCTCTACAGTCATCATGATGGGAGTTGCTGCAGCCTTGCCAGCCCAATCATCCTGCTTGGCAAAATTAGAAGCAGTCCAGGTATAAATATCCCCGAACTTTTGGATGTTTAGAGTGGCAGGATGAGGCCCAAAGACATCATGATAAATTGTTTTTGTAGAAAAGCACAAAAAATAACCGAGTTCCTGAATAGCATGAGACTGCTGTGGTTTTCTGGCGATACTTTGGTGGGCACGGGCCAGATTTCCAAAGATATCCAGGCACTTGAAATCAAGGGTTTGTGTTCCTCTACTCTGAGTGAGCCGTGAGTAGTGCTGTAAATAACTGCTGTGCAGATACAAGCGTTGTACACGGGTCTGAAGGAAAGGCCAGTGTGTTGTTAACACCCAGGACAAGAAGCTTAATTTTTAGACAAAGACGCTATATTTTTGGGGAAATCAGTCGGTAATGGGTTCCTTTTGGAAAAAAAACTTCCTCCTTAATCAACAACGCAGTTGTGATCCAGAAAACTGTGGGAGTAACAGATGGCTGATGTTTCTTTTTGTGTGGGCCAGTCAGCAGGAAAATAATAGAAGCCTGTGTCTTAATGAGCAGAGAGGAGATGTGAGCCCGAAGGTATCAGAAACGTGGGAGGAGGATGCAGACAAATCAGGCTCTGCCCTCCTGGTTACCCAAAGGCTTTCTCATCTGTTGCACAAAATACAATGTGAAGGGGAGAAGGATCCTTGGCCCTAATCCAGACTTAGGGCAGCTTTTTCTGGAGGTCTTGGACGGTCCCCTCCACCCTCCCAGGTGCACACTGGGGAGAGGCAGCACCCCCAGCACGTACCAGTGTGGTGAGTGTGGCCACAGCTTGTCTGCAGCCATAAAGGATGATGCTCTGAATCCTCTTTATTTTATTTTTTTTTAACTTTGAACGCAGACTTTATAGTAGGTATGAAAGGTATCTCAGCTGGTTTGATCACAGCTAATCTACCAGATAGGATGGCAGCATCTCAGCACTTCCAATTCCAAAATTTCACCAAAAAACACCACCTCTCCTTTCCTGTTTGTGCAGCACTTCTGATGATTCACATCCCAAGACTGGGAGCTGTTTATGAATGAATCCAGTAAATAAACTGATGGAGAAATAAAAAGCTGGAAAAGAACTGCCACTACAACATCTAACAGCAAGAAGCTTTTGGACAGTGCTTAAGGTAGCCTAAACATGAAGGTTTTTTTCATCCCAGCTATTTCTAAATTAGGAAAGAAAACCAGTGCTGTTGAGCTCTGGAAATCAGAAATCAGAGTTTCAGGGTTGCTTCCAAAGCTGTGGGAAAGCTGCCCTTATTTGCCACACAAGCAAGGCAGGACCCTGATGCCAATGAGTGTGAGCCAGTTACTACTCAACTATAATTGAGATTTAAGAGCTATCATTTCCTATTGGTTAACCAAGGAAATATTTATGGCCAAAGCTTTGTGCCAAGCACAATATTTATGACCAAGTTTTTAGCACTGGCTGCATTTTTTTAATGCTGATTTTTGCACAGAGGACACAGATCACATTCACACTGATGTGGGCATGAGGATGAAGGCTGAAGTCATCGAGACAGAGCCTGGAGTAGGGTCTATCTCTGGCAAAGCTCAGAGATCTTTGTCTTCGCAGCAGCCTTGGTGAGGGCACTGGAGGTATTTCAGGCTCAGATCACTCTTCTCTCCATGCCTGGTTAAAATATTCTCTGTTCAGGGAGCTCAGGCCTGGCGTGGGAGTTGTTCTAGGTCATGTCTGTGCAGTGGCACCAAGAGCTTCATACCAGGGACCTCCTGAGCTCCAGTGATGCAAAGAGGGGTGGCTGGAGAAGCTCCCAGCTCCTGCTCTCCAGCAGGTTTATGACACTTCCCATCATCAGGCCAGGAGCTCAGGGGAGGTTGTAACTCACTCAGTCACCTCATCCAGGTAATTACACCCTGTTCTCATGAGCCCTGGCTTTGCCTGTAGCCTGCAGCACCCTCAGACAGGTCTGCACTGGCTGGGAAGTTGTGATCTGCTGCTGGAGCTGACTGGGGAGAGGAAAGGATTTGTCAGTCACTCAACTCCAGATTTCCTCAGTGAGTAAATTAGGCAGTGTTTGCCCTCTGGTGAGGAAGGACAAGAACCTAATTTAGATCCACAAAAGCTGAGCAGTGAAACCAAAGCTATCCTGGGAGAACAAACTTGTCTGGAGAAACATGCTTCAGTTCTCTAATTTAAAAATCCATCTTCATAGATCTTAAGAGAAGTGAAAGCTGGCTCCTTGCTCTTTATGGGCTCTTTACAATGCAGTCTGGCATTTACAAATAAGATGTAGAGGTTCATCTGATCTGTAACATGAGCCCTTTAATAGTTGTAGAGCTGGAAGTCTTAATGAGGCCATGACTTTCTGCTTTGCTTCATTTCCTCTTTCAATGCTTGGCTCACTTTGTTTGTTGCTTTGTTTAAGCAGAGCCAGAACCACAAATCTTCCTGTTGCTTCATTAATAAAGAGCCTTATTCAGAAATTCCCAGGATATGCCTGAGTGAGCAACAGGAAGAAGAGAAATCCAGAGAGGAAGAAATGTGTGGATTATTGGTTTTGTAGGCACGATGAGTCACTGGCCAGAGAGAAAGAGAATCAATGTGTTGCTGTGGAGGACAGAGGTGGGAACGAGTCTGGAGACAGAAGGAATGAGAGAATTCCCCCTGCTCTCATCAGCACAGGCTGCTCAGAGGTAAATACAACTGGATTCTCCCCAGAGCTTTGTTATGGAGTTAATCCTGCAAGGTTCTGAGCAACTTAGCTCCCAGCCTGGCAAATGTGTGAGAATTCGGAGGCAACACAAAAGGTTGATGCACCAGGGCTCTTGTACTGGGACTCAAACCCTAAGGAGCACACAGAGAGGAGGGGGAGATGCTGCCCTAGCCACACTGCCCTGCTGTGGGGTGTGCACAGCTCTGCTCCAGGCCCCACTGAGCATCCCCTCATGGATGGAGCCGTGGGGCTGCCCTGGATCAGCACTGGGGGGCCTTGATGCCTTGGAGGGGCTCCCTAGAACAGAGGCTAGACAGGGTTAGGAGAGTAAAAGCAGGGATTTATTAAAGGCCTTCAGCAGGTACACCTTGGGCAGTCAAAAGCCTCCAAGGGGGGCTACACCCCAAATGGACAATAGTCACAAGTTTTTCACACAATCATAAATTTGGCTCATTTACATACCAGGGGTTAATTCTCCAATTACAGCTTCAGGTAATGAAGTCATATACCCCCAGTTTGCTCCCCCCACCTCCAACTCACTTTTTGTTTACCCTTTGCAGGGCCTGAGACAGTAGGGTGTCCCTGAGTTTCAGGCCCAGAGAGGAATCATTTTGTCTGAATAAAATGGGAAGGCAATAACTAAAAGGTTGTGGAGCTTTAGAGTTGCACACTAAAGAAGTACAGGGTCTGAAAAATATAAAAGCTAAAATCCTGACTGGACAATGTGTGCCTGTGGTGTCCCAGGTACCGAGGGCTGGGCTGCCAGGTGTCTGTCCCCACAGAGGGACACTGGTGTGGAGGGGAATCAGCTTTGGAACATCTCAGATGTGTTGGCACTCTGGGTTCTCACTGGGGGTGAGGTTTAGCAAAGCCTTTGTCTGCAGGGCCCGGTCAGTGCCATGAGGGTGCTCCAGGAAATAATAAGAGCATATGGCAGAATTCTGTGGCTGAAATACATCCACTCCACAGCCAACTTCCAAGAAGATGAGAAGCCTTCGAAAAGCCTGAGCTCCATAATTACACCTACTGCTTTGGAAATGATCATTCCTACATTTACAGGCAGAATCTCTCCCTCGTCTCTGTGTACTCATTAGGATTTGAATCCTTTTACATTCCTACACTGTCGTTTTACTGTTGTTCTTACTCCCATGCAGGTGTCTCAGCTCCCCTGCATGGCCAGGAGTCTCTTACACAGTAAAAAAATCTTTGATTTAGTTAAAAATGTCTTTCAAAGCCTTCTGTCACTTCAGAAACAAACTGAAATGAATATGAATAAATCAGAGTCACTCTTGAGAGGCCAGCAGTACCTCGCAGGTTTCCCCAGAGGCAGAGGGAGCCTGCTCTGCTCAGAAAGAGCCCTGCACATCCCTCTGCTCTGCCCATTTCAGTGCACATTTCACTGAAAGGAGATCTCTCCCCCTTCACTGTTGGTTTTCTTCCCTCTGCTCCACCTGAAGCCTCTGCTGATGACAAAGCAGTTAGGAACAGGAGAGGGAAATCTTCATCACAGGAACAAAGAGACAAGTAAAAAAGTCCCGATCCCCTTTGAATGCAAAGATGGTGTTTCTCAAACGTTCCATTAACCCGAGCTGTCCTCCGTGCCAAGCCCAAATGGGCAACGGGAAAGGAGATATTATCATTATAATGTCTCACTCCTGTAGATTTAAACATCCAGATGACATTTTACAAAATAAACAGAGGTCAAGGGCTTGCCCTGGAGGGCTGGCTGTGACATCCAAGACAAGATCATGGAGAGAGAGCAAATTCAAAGGAAATGTGCAGTCCTAGTCCCTGGCAGTGCAGCTGCTTCTGCCTCCTTGAGCAGCTGAGTTTTTTCAATATTGAATGAGTGATGGCAGGAGAGGGGACTTAGGCACAGTTTATGTGCAGGCACCCACCCCTCAGGGACCTTCAGTCCACTTCTGCCAGTGTCTTTTATAGAATAAAAATTATTTGAGATAGGGCTAAAGTAGACAAGAGATTTGCAGGAGAGCAGAATGCGAGAAGGCACAGTCAAGACTTACCAGATCCCTGCAAACTCATGGAATTTCACTAAATGGCTCAAAACTGAGCTTGTTACTGACTTGCCCTTTTTCCAAGGACAAGTCTGAGATTTCACTGGAAACCTTGGGGAAACACTGCCTTGTTTCTGTTTTGCTCAGTCTAGAATCTTCAATAGCTGGGATGTTTGAATCAGCTTTTGTGAACATCTGGACCACACAAATTATCCACGTCTTTTTCGGACAAAGGAAGATAATAATAATGAGGAGACTCAGAGCTGGGTGCCTGGAAATCAGGCTGGAGTTGCAGCTTTCTACCACAATAAAAAAAAATCATTAAGACCTTTAAATGGCATCTTTTGTTTAGAGTCCTCTGCACATGTACCAGTGGAAGTCATCGCCTTCCAAATACACACAGGAGCTGATGGAAATTTTGTTATGGCCCAATGAAGCAGAAAGAAACTGGCAGTGAGATTTAACAAGGTCACTTCAAGGCACAGAAACCACTGTAAAATATGCTCGTTCCCCACATGGCCAGCGAGGTGAGGCATAAATGTTTCACTCATGGGAAATAGCGATTTACGATTAATTTCCAAAAGAAGGAAATCCTTTTTTAATCAAAATAATTTATAGGGTTAATCTAAAGGCAGTGTTTGCTCGCCAGCACGGAAAGCCAGGCAAGGTGAAGATGGATGGGGTTTGTCCATGGGATTTGAATCAGCTCTGCACAGGAGGGCCTGTAGTCAAGGATACCTGTATTATTTATGGCCAAGGTTTTCAAAAGGGAATAGTTGATCTTGCATCCCTTGGGGTTGGCTGCTCGGCGTGTGACCTGCGCAGGGCACCAGCCTCACTGAAAAACGGCCTTTAGAAACCCTATTCCCCACTATTTGTTTGTCGTGTGTGGTGCTCGTGGCTGGATGTGGGTGGGCAGAAACCCGGGATTCCCTCATTCAATGCTGCTGGGTCAGCACTGAGCAGGGCTGGACATAACAACGAGTACAAGAACCTGCAGACTTCAGATTGCACAGAGAAAAGGTGTTTAAAGAAATGCTCGGAGTTTTTTTGTAGTTGTTTTTGGGAAGGTGTGGCTGCAGTAGGTGACGGAGGGATGCTGTTTTAACCCTGGTGAGGGGGGATTGCCCCTCTGCTCCCCTGTTGCTGGAGGTGCTCAGAGCTGCACAGGACCAGGACCTGGCTCTCAGGATGTGTTCCACGCTTCAGCTCCGAGTTAATTTGATCTCACATCTGCTGCTTATTAAATTAATGCTGGATGGTTCCCTGGAATAAGCACTACAGATTTTTACAGCATATCACAGGTGCTCAGGTGCTGCAGTGAGAGCCAGGACCCCGAAGGCAAAGCAGGCAACTATACAAGAATCCACAAAATGGGAAAATATGGTGTAGTTTGCCACTGGAAATGATGACAATTGTTGAGGAAGAGATGAGATAAAAAACCAAGGCGAGTTTGGTGTTTGTAATCTCACTACAGACCTAATTTCTCTTGTGACTTTAATCCTCCCCATTTGCAGTGAGCAATCTATTATATTGGAAGATATCGGAGGTGCTTTGGGAGTAGGGAAATTATTACACATAAAATATGTAGCTAATATTATTAGAACAGACTCTGATTAATTTTTGCAGCTGGCAACATTACCCCTGCCTGAAAATTAAATCCATTTGCTATCCGTGTGGAAGTAATTGTGTTAATATCAAAGCTAGTTTTAAAATGAAATGGGGAGAGCTCCACTCCATGTCTCCCATGCAAGGAATCAGGGATGTGAGATGAAGGGCTGGAGGGATAATTCTTTGGTAACACAAGGAGTTATCCTTTCCTCCACCAAATTTGCAAGACTTCAGAAGAGTTTTTTGTGATGCATTTAAGGTACATTCAAGCGTACAGATAAATTCAAGTGACTTTGTCTCGGTCTCAGCCCTGGTTTGCAATATTGCCTGTGGGCAGACAATAATATTTGTATTTGTATTTGTACTACGTGTTTGTACAGCACCGAGCACAGCAGAGCCCTCTTCTCCTGAGCAGGTTCATCACCCGAGTAATTATTGACAGCAAAGATGCGTGCCCAAGCCAGAAATATCCCCGTCTAATTACACTGGAGTGATTTTGAAAAGCAGTTGGACGAGATTAAAGAGACAGCTTTCGTTAATTAAGAACCCTTTGGGCTTCCGGTGCTATAAAGATCCCAGCTGGCCCCATATGCACCTCTGGCTGCAGGTGGGCTCTGCATCTCCCCCTTTATTTCCCCTGCTGAAGTTTTCCTCCCTGCAGCCTGTTTGCTGGAGCGCGGGGATTCTCTCCTCCTCCTCCTCCTCCTGCTGCTGAGCGGGAGGCGGGCAGGTCTGGCCACATTAAATATACAAACACGCTGTGCTCGCTCTCTGCTCCAGAGGCATCATCGGTGGCCCATCAGCAGCAAAACCCGAGCGAAGGCTGCCCCGAGGGCTGGGGGAAGGCTGAAAGCAGCAGCAGCAGCAGCAAATAAACCGGCAGCCCCGTAGGAAGGGCAAGAGGAGCAGCAGGAGAGCCCAGAGAGGCTCCCCGGGCTCTCACAGGAGATCTCTGCAGCCCTCGCACATCACTCGTGAGCAAACCAGCAGCGGCGTCCCGGGAAGGAGCATCCTTCGAGGAGGAACAGCCGGAGATCACTCAGAAGAGAGAAGGGGAAAAAAAAAACCAACACCAAAGCACCAGCTGCTATTCCTTCCCAGAGGGAGAGAGAGCGAAAGGAGTTCAGGGGAATGAACCTGGAGGATCCAGAGAGTCAGAGAGGAAAAGTTGCCCTGACGGGAGACACTGCACACTAAAGCTCTGCTCCACGATGGGATTTCTCGTGCCTAAGGGAAACCTCCTCCTGCTGCTGTGTGCCAGCATTTTCCCCGGTAAGTTTGAGAAAGATCTTCTCCTCCTGCTCTTTACTCTTTCCTCCCTTATCCCTCTCAAAGACACGCTGCAGAGACCAGCCCGTGTCAAGAGGGAATTTAAATTTATTTCCCTGACTCTTCCACCCGTCTGCCCCATCATTTCTGGTCCCATGAGCACCAGCCTCTGCTGAGCCTTTATTTTCTGCTCCTTGTCTGATTTGATGGAGAAAGGGTTAAAGCCGCCGTGGGAAGGGGACAGGAGGGAGAACCCAGACGGGGGGTCGGCATCCTCCTGCTTCTTGCCTGGGCTTTTCTTCCCTGGGTAAAGCGTGTTAATGTGTCGCGGGGCTACAGCTCCGGCTGGGGAGAGCACGGCCAGCGCTCAGCTAATGCTTCCCTTTGTATAATCCAGGGCAGATAAAGACTAAGTAGGAGCCAGCCATATTCCACGGGGGACGTGGGGAGAGCCCCCGGCTCCCTCTCCCCGCTGCCTGGTACAGCCGGCACGGGAGTGCAGCTCCTCCGACAGCCCCTGGATCAAACGTGGCTTCAATTTTTAATTGACACCACTTCTGACAGCTCCCGGAGCCTCTGTGCGGGGTCAGGGCTGCTCCTTGCAGCCTCCAACTTTTAAAGTTGTGCCTGAGCAAAACTGGGATCTCGTTGTCCAACTTGTGCTCTCCACCATCCTCTTCCTTCTCCCATTGTTTTTGTGAAATATCCACTAAGCAGGTTAAAGAGCTGAATTTCAGTCTGCCTTTTTTTTTCTGATACAGGTAATGCCAATTTTTTGTGTATAAATCTGATTCAAAATGCCTATCTCCCAGCAGGAGGCTGCTTTTTCCTTTTTGGCTTGCCCTTCTATCATCCCCCTTCCCTGCTTGCAGACTCCAGTGCTAGAAACTTGCCACAAAGTGGCCATAAAAATTAGACCAGATTCAGGGAAGAATGGCTCATGTGGTGTTTTCGAAATGATATTACTGATGCCCCCACTTTCTTCAGAGCAATCCTGCTCTGTAATAGTGGGTGAATAGAGTGAGGAAAACCTGGTAATGTCAGGGATAGAGGGGAGACAAATCTCCTGAGTAACATCACCCTCCTGTGTGTCCCCAAGTGCCCGTCGCTGTGGCTTGCTGGGGTTTCCCCTCTGGAGAAGGCTCCAGCCATGCCAGCCCTTGGACCTGCAGGTGTTTCATTCCTTCCCCACAGCCTTTGGCCACGTGGAGACCCGAGCCCACGCCGAGGAGAGGCTCCTGAAGAAACTCTTCTCTGGTTACAACAAATGGTCCCGTCCCGTGGCCAACATCTCGGACGTGGTGCTGGTCCGCTTCGGGCTGTCCATCGCCCAGCTCATCGACGTGGTAAGTGACACCTCTTTGTGCAACAAAGGCCAAATTTACCCAGCCTGGGGCCCAGGGAGAGACTTCTGGTGCATGTGGGCTTTACTGGCTGGTGCAGGGTTGGGTTGGGAAGGCTCTGCCCTCAGCAGAGAGGAGTGATCACACAGACCTGCTGGAACATGGGGTGACTTGTGAGTAGCTGGTCATCAAAGTGGATCCTTTGCTCTTCATTTACTACAGGGAAAATCCCAAATTCCCCATCAAAACCCATGAGACTGATCACAGTAGGGCAGAGCAACTGGCATAAATGCCGGAGAATTCTGGCAAAAGAACAAATCAAATGCCTAATTTGGAATTTGAGCCGTGTTCATTAACGCTAATTTACACAAGCTCATAGGGACAGTGCTTTGCACACCTTGGGAAGAGAGATTGCCCAAAGAGGTTTCTGCAAATGAAAGTTTTGAGGGTTTTTAGCTAATCTGGCAGATATTAACAAGAAAATCCTTTCTGAGTGTTTGCTCAGATAGCAGTCTCAGATGTGCAAACTGTACATGCCCTGTACAAAACAGAGTGGTCTGCACACAGATTGATGTGCACTGAAACAGTATTTATGGGATTATTCTGGCACAGTGTGTCGGGGTCAAGTGTTGTTCAGAGGAGGTCCCTGCAGGGCTGCAGATGCCAGACACACTCACAGGCTTTAGAGCTTGTGCAGATCTTGCTCCTGCATTTTTCTCCTTCCTATTTGCAAGTGGCACTTCCCAGGACAATGCAGCTGCACACTCCTTGAGCAGGTATTGTGCTGGCTTCCACAGGAGGGTTTGGGTTGATAGGGGCCTCTAAAGGCTGTCTTGTCCAACCCCCTTATTTTTCAGAAGAGGGGACTCCCTGTCATTTTTACTGTAGTCATGTGGCAGAATGAAAGGGGTGATAATGCCCCAGCCCTGGAAGTGTTCAAGGCCAGGCTGGATGAGGCTTTGATCAGCCTGGTCTAGTAGTGGAAGGTGTTGGAAAGGGTTGGAACTGAATGAGCTTTAAAGCCTCTTCCAATAAAAACCAATCTGTGATTTCTATGATAATGGAAACAATAATGCAACCTAAAGACAATTATTGGTGTGGGACAACGGTAACAGAGGACTCTCCACACAGTTTTATATTTTGAAATTGGATTTTTGAGATGAAAAGGAAACAGCTGAGATGGTTCAGGAGTGGGGACTCAAAGACACCAGTTGCTGGAGAGTCTCCTCTCCTCATGCAGAAGTCATCCACTTCCAGCTTGGCAGCACAGCAATGATCTCCCACTCCTCTTCTCACTCTTCTGTCAGCCTCAGGGATCGAGGGCTGTTTGCAGTTGCTAATATTGAAGTTGCATGGTTCTCATCTGAATAATTAATAATACAGAAGATGAGACATTAGTGACTGTGGAGGCATGAGAGAGACTTTCCATTATGCAGCTGCTGAATCGTGGAAGAGGGGGATCAATACACCTGCTCCGCTGTGCTTTCCCAGTTTACTTAAGAAAAATTAATCTTCTCAAAACCATGTCAGTGGTTAGAAGTGCAGCTCGCAGGCAGAGCTGTGCTGGGACCTGTGGGCATGGCTGGAGGGGAGCTCTGAGCCCTCCTGCCCCCGTCTGTGACTGGTGACACTGCTGCCACCACCGTGGCTCTTCAGCTCCTCTCTCCTTTCCCCACAGTGACGGTTTTGGTGCAAACCCTGCTGCACCTGTTAGACACAATGCCCAGCTCCCAACGACAGGGAGTCTGAAAGGGAAATCAGAGCTGTATTCAAACCCCAGCTCCTGCTGACAAAAGCTGGGAGCAGGGGAACAGAAATCAATGGGGAACTCTACATTCCTGCCTGTCCTTACCTCACCCTGGATTGCTGAGGGTTTTCTGAGACCAGAAATAAGGGGGAGGGATCAAATATATGTCCAGGAGCAGCCACCAAGGGTCACACTTGGACTGCTATGCCTGTGTGTCTGCAGGACCTCACGTGCTGTGTTCACCTTGGGAGAAGGGGCCAGGTACTGCAACACCCCCACAGCTGTAGGGTCACCACTGCCCTCCGGGCTGGCTCCATGGGGAGCATCCAGCCGTGCCTGCTGGGGAGGAACTTGGTCACTGGCACATTGCAAACCCCTCTCAGATAATCCCGCGGGGCTGGAGCTGTGCTTCACTCGGGCCAGCAGGATGGTGTGGTGATGGGCAGGAATTTCCACCAAGGGTGGTTCCAGGGAGGAGAATTCCAGTAAAAAGGCAGCACCTGCTATACCAGGATGCCCAGTGCAGGGGCTGTGGTGGAGGCCCTCAGGTGCTTGAATTGCAAAGTGGCAAGAGAAGCAGGTTGTCAAGGATTGGGCATGGCATTCTTCATCTCCCGTTGGCGCCCAAAGAAGAAGCTGGATATTTTCTCTCCCTTTGTTTCCCACTGGAGTGTTTTTGTATTCCTCCATGTGCTTCTGGTCCCTAACCCCAGAGGAGAGAACCTCTGCTCAGGTTCTACATCTGGTGCCACAACAGCAATGAGGAGGCTGAGGGAGCAGGAGGCACAGCTCCCCCCAGAACTTCCTGGGTTTTAATGTTCACAATCGATCCTGAACTGCCCCAAAAGCAAGGTCAATGATGAGCAGTTTGCTGTCAACTGAGCCCTGCCAACTCAGCTGGGTTTGATGCCAGCCAAGGCAAGAGATAAAAAGAACCCACAGAAATAAACCCTGAACTTTGAAGTGTCCCTGGTGGGACACTTCAGTCAGACCAGGCTCTGTCCCACGTAATTCATCTGAGTTACTTACAGAGGGCACAAAAGGCAAGCAGCAAACAGTAATTAACTCTACTGCAGTGCTGTCAGCATTATAAATGCCTGACATTATTTAAATATGTATATACAGTCCTACCTTTCCATACTATTTGTGCATAGAGTTGGGAAAAAGTCTACCAGTTGATGGAAATACACCAGGCTGCCCAAGAATTCCATGTCAGAGAGCAGCTGGGGTTGATTCAGAAAACCCCATTCATAGTGCCACAAGTTCATGTGTTTGGTGGAAGGAGAAATGCTGCTGAGCTTCTTGTTTCCAGAACTGTGTCCATGGATAGTGTTTCACAGGAGAACGCCCTTGCAGATGAAGCTGAGCACTGGAATCCACCACACGTGTGTGAGTAAGGGTTTCTATATCCATCACTCCATTCTTTCAGTGCTCAGGTCAAAGGCAGGCTGGGGAGCTTTTTCTACCTGGTATCATCATCCCAGGCTGAATCCATCAGCACTGAGTAAAATCCCAATAAATTCCAGTCCATCTGCTCACAGGATTGCTTAGGTGCAGGCTCAGCTGTTCAGTGGTATCAGACAGCTGTGCCCTGTCCCATGTCAAATGACAGAAACATCTGCTTTTTATTTCCAAGATGGAACTTACATTTGTTGCAGAGGTGATTTGTAATTACGTAAATGAAATACAATTAAGGGAAATTAGGAGGGTTCTTTGGGCTTCTTAATCTGCTCCAGTAACAAATATCTGATCTTGCATTTCAGGATGAGAAAAACCAAATGATGACCACCAATGTGTGGGTGAAGCAGGTGGGTGCCCCCAAATATGTGTTTTTCCGTGTTTCTTTTCAGTTTTTCTGCTGAACTCTCACAGCTTTGTAACCACCTCCTTTTTGGCAGGAGTGGCATGACTACAAGCTGCGCTGGGACCCCCAGGAATATGAAAATGTCACATCCATCCGAATCCCCTCAGAGCTCATCTGGAGGCCAGACATTGTCCTTTACAACAAGTGAGTGTGAACACTGTGACCAGAGGGCGAACCCATCCCCGCAAATTTTCTCTGTTCACGAGGTTAAAATGTTTCCTGTAATTATTCCATTTTATTTTGTCCTCTGTGGTCAGAGTTCTTGTAGATTCCATAGCATGCCTTAAACGACATGATTGACATTCATCATAAGGGCTTTGCTCTCCTAACGATCCTTCCTCTGGGCAGCCAGTTTTGTTGGGGATGCCAGGTATTGTTTTCTCATCACATGTCAGATGCACAATTAAGCTGGATTTGAGCTTTCAGTCCTCTTCAATTTCATTCCACCCAGAAGCTCCCCTAATTCATCACCATCAGCTGGAAAAGCCAATTACTGAGGATGGGCTTAAATAAGGAAAATATGCTGAAACATGTCAGGCTTGTGCGTCTATGAACAGGGGTTTCAGGTCAGCTAAATACCATTCTGGAATGATTTCTAAATAGGTATTTGTTCCTCATTGCAGAGGCTGGGAATGTGTCCCTTGTATGGACATTTCCTAGGGAGCAGGTTGTGGTTTTCTTTCTTGCCTTTGGAGCCTGTTGATATTCTTAGAAATGCTGCCCAAGTGCCGAGGCTCTTTTCTCCCTGGAGCCTCCAGCACGGCTCTCCAGTCTCCCAGGATGTTGGATATCCCAATCCCCCATCTCAGCACAGGCTCCAGAGAAAACACTTGCTGCAGGCATCAAAGAAAAGCATCTTTGCATGTGGCTGACACTCAGAGAAAACCCTCACAGCAGCCAGGCTGGGTTTTAATAAACAGTCGTCTGGTTCTAGCTTGATATGATTTTGCTTCTGTTTAAAAACCAAACTAAATGGCTGAAGCTGGAATCTGCCCAGGGGATTGCGAGCTTTGGAGACTACAGGGGCTGTTATCTTTCCCATTAGCTCATTCCCGATCCTCAGTGGTGTGAAGTGATTGCAAACCTCTTGGAAATCGCTGCATCCTCACTGAGCACCTTTCGGAGATTAGCCCAATGGAAATGACTCATCCAGAGGCACTTGGACCTTCCTGCCCTCCAGGGACACACTCTGAGCATGAGCATTGCATGGCATGAGCCTCACTTGGCAGCCAAGAAAGGTGTTCACAGCTTCCACTGGGAAAAAAAAAGGATGTCCTTGTCATTCTCATTGTTTAATTAATGACAATGGCAAGGATTATTATTTATGGAGCTTCTGGTGGTTGTGTTGGTGGACCAAGGTGCCAAAGGCAATGATGTGGCACAAATCTGCACACGTCCTTTGTGCGTCAAACCATCCTTTTGCTGGAGCTACTGGCACAGAAAAACCTGATGTGTCACCTCTGCTTCCTCTGCCTTGGCTCAACACAGTTGATGAGGATGGTCCATGCAAGGAGGGGCCTGAATATGAGGAATCACAGAGTGACAGAATGGTTTGGGATGAAAAAGATCTTAAACATGATCTCATCCCACCCCCAGTCATGGGCAGGGGCACCTTCCACTAGACCAGGGTGCTCAAAGCCCTGCACAACCTTGCCTTGAACACTTCCAGGGATGAGGAAAGCTCCAGGAGACCTTGGCATCCTTTAGATCTCTGGACATTTTGGGGTTTCATGCTGAAGACATCCCCCAGATGTCCAGGACACCCAGACCTTGAGCTGGGCAGCCCTTGGCTCCTGCCCCTCACACGCTCTGCCCCCCTGCCCTGGTGTTGCAGTTCACTGCTGCTGTCACATGAGTCTCTACAGGGACTCCAGGGCTCTGATCTCCTGGCCACAGCAGCTACTCCAGAATGTCCCTCTCAACCTGTTCTGGGCAGTGAGAGTCTTTCAGTCCTGCCCACATTATTGCTTTGACTTGCAGTAGTAAATCCGACTGTCCTGGGAGCTGCTGACACAGGGAGATCTCATGCCCCAGCTCCCCAGATCCAAACTACTCCCCTCCCTTGATCCATCCTTAGCATTAATAATCATGCATTTGTCTGTTGGTTGTCATGAGTCTATCATGCATTTTTAATTGGTTACTTTACCCATGAATTAAACATGGATGTAAGCTAGGCACCAGACATTAGCGGGTTCCCATTAATTCCCTATGTCCTCACTGCTATATTTCAATTTGTTCTTATGCGAAATATTTTCTGCCCTGAGATGTACTTCTCTCTTCCACCTGACTTCCTACCAAACACATCTGGAGCTGCAGTCAATATCTTCATCAGGTTTCACATTTTGTAGGGATTGCAGGGCAAATGCAAGGAGAAACCTTCAGAGTGCTGGGACCCCGAGGTGAGGCTCTTCTGCACAGCATTTCACCAACTGCATTCCCAGCCGGGCCCTCTCCTGGTGGGCATCTCAGCTGGAAATGACAGTGATTAGCCATGGTGATGATAACAAGGAGCCCATATCAGATTTTACACACCAACACACACACACATATATAGTTTAGAGGGAGTTTAACATACCTGCACATGATTCTGGGTCTCTGAGAGCAAGAGGATGTGCAAAGAAACCTTGGTGGAAAAGAGTGAGGGGCCACACTGACCTTTTGCTGTCTTCAGGCTGTTTAGTGTGAGATAATTATTGCTGATCACACGCTCTGGCAGAAATACAGTATTTTTGTTTGGGATGGACTCCTTTAGGAAAGATTATACAAATACCCCTTCTGTTTTCATTTTGGGCTATATACAGAAATGGTAAAATTTCCATTGATTTCAGATTTACGTCTTTAAGGAAACCTAACCCTTTGTTGTGAGGCTACTCTCATATCTTGGCTCATTATTGTGAAAAACATTCCATTCACCCACTCTAGAGACCCAAATTAAATCAGTAAATTCAGCTGGTTTGGCCTAGAGACTAAATGTAGTTGTCAACATTCATAAGGAATCTGAAACCAAATTAATATCCTACAGGGAAATTAATATGCTGTTGAATTTTCAGGCTTGATGAGATGAGTTCCAAGACTCTGTAAATAGTTTCTACTGGATGTGACATAACACATGTATAACAGAGGAATATGAGTTCATAGTGAAGTGACAAAGTCTCCTCTTTGCCAAGAAACCAGGCTGTTCCTTATCTGAGGTTGTA
The DNA here is from genome assembly GCA_008694505.1 of Cyanoderma ruficeps. Taxonomy (NCBI): domain Eukaryota; kingdom Metazoa; phylum Chordata; class Aves; order Passeriformes; family Timaliidae; genus Cyanoderma; species Cyanoderma ruficeps. The sequence goes on from VZDJ01000175.1 coordinate 5,728,445, forward strand.
AAGGCTCTTCAGGCACCACCAAATCATTTCTAAATGAATTATCTAATCCTCTGCATTGATTTGTTTTTCCATTCATGAATGGCTTCGAAGCACTTTTTAGTTTGTCTTTGTATATTTGAAGTATAAAAAAATGAATTGTGTTTTTTTTCTCTAATGAGGGCATTCGCTCTTGGGGGGTTGCATTTTTTATTTGCGGTGGGGTTTTTTTTGGTGGGCTTTTATTTTGCTTCTTCACCATTGTGTTGAGTCAACACAGGAGCCCCAGAGGAGAACCCCCTGAAAGCAGAGGTTTGCATCCAGCTGCTCCAGTTGCTAAAGGCTGCCCAGGGCAATCCAAGCCCATGTCCTTGAGCCTAATGCTGGTTTCCAGCTGGATAGTCATGGTATTATCACAGCATTTGTCTTCTCCAGCCCAGTGATTGTAAAACCTGGGAAGAAGCTGCTGGGAATATTGAGAATTCTGAAGATTCTCTTTTCTTGGTATTTTCTGGGGCTAACTGTTCCAGAAAGTAATCCCTGCCTTAGACTTCACAGTTACCAAAAAAAAAAAAAAAATCAACTAAAAACCCACAAGATCAGATGGGAAGGAAAATCAAATACAAATTTCTGTAATTAGGGGTAGGAAATACTTTGAGGAATTCATCCAGTGATAAAATGGACACAAAGGGATTACTGGACTGGGTAAGAAGATCATCTGTCAGGCAGGTTTTGAAAATCATGGAAAAGCAAAGAGTCCTTTTGAAAAGTACTGTAGCAGCTTGTTCTTGTGAACTGTTCTGTGATGTTTGCATCCAGTTAGATTCATGGAGTAACACAGGTTTCATGACTCATCCCACAGCTCTTTGGAGGAGAAATACCAAAAGATGCCCCAGTGTAACCTTTAAAATTGGAAACATACTTGACATTTTTCTTTGTGTGCATTGGCACAGATCTCATCATTGTGCACCAACCGTATTTGTAATGGGCCAAAAAAAATCACTAATTCATCCTTCAGCTTTCCTGATTCTTCTGGGGGGTTCAGTGGTTGTTTGGAGGTCGTTTTTCTGGAGAGGGGTATCTTCATGTGCTTTGGGGTTTGCTGCCAAGCTCTACCCAGCAGTACAGGGGCCGATGGAAGGAAATCTACAGGAGGGTTCCCTCTCCTGGGCTGCTGCTCTGTTCACACCCAAGGGCTTCCCCTGCCACTCTGCCAAGGACAGAGCAAGAGCTTTGGGGAGAATCAGAGCAAAATGCACCAACCCAGCACAGCCAGAGCTTCCTGAGACACCTGTGCTCATCCCATGGGCGTAGCACAGCCTTTGCTGGGAAGGGTGCCTGTTTTGAGGAGCAACAACCAAAATATCATTGGTTTCTGCTGGTTTCTAAACACCTGAGCAAAAGCTGGGACATGACTGAACAAGTCACATCAGTGCACACACATCTCCCCTTGGGCACCCAAGAGGTTTTGTATCCAAGTTGCCAAGATTCTGGAGATATTTAAAACCCAGCTAGGCAAGATCCTGATCCTCTCAGAGCTGACCTCTTTGGGCAGGGAGTTTTGGTCAGGAGACAGTTCCAGAGGTGCCTTCCAAGCAGTTCATTTGAGTTATCATTTGGTAGCACAACACAGTAATTAAACTGCCCTAAATTCCCTCTCCCCTGCGGTCCAGCCCAGGCTGGCTATGGACCACGGGGGGAAATCTGGGCTAGGACGAAGATAAAAGACAAAAGGCACTCTTAAACCTCACGGAACACAGTCCCACAGCTTTCATGGAGAACCCACACCTCGGACCCCATTAAGGGAAAGAGGGAGAGACTCCCAGAGCAGGGAGTTTTAAGGCTCCTAATACTCTTTCTTTGTTACTGCTCTTTGATGAAAAATGCTTTAAATGAGGACATTTTACTATATCCATGTTTGTGTATAGATAATTTTCAGGCTTTTAAAGGTCTGTTTGGATTCAAATAACATCATCAGAAATTAAAATAAATGTGTGCCTCATTTACATGCATTCTGAAAACACTTAATTTTGTGAGGTGCTGTATCTCCCAACTGCAGGAAAATAGAAAGGGGCAAAAGAAAATAAAAATTCTCCATCAGCAGAACTTTTTAGTGGAACATGGCTGTAGATGTCAGTAAAACAATGCCATCCTTAAACCCTTATAAACTTAGGAGATTTAGAAGAGCAACCTTTATTCTCAAAATGAGAAATCAAAGGCTGAAGCACACAGCAGCTTCTTCCTTGGGAAAAAAATAAGTAATTGTCTTCTCTCTTTCTTGCTGTGCACTGCTGTGTTTGACATAAAAATATAATAGCTCCAGTTCTTTATTACTGACACATTTTTAAAGCTGTCAGGTCAGAGTAACCAGGAGAGTCTGACTATCTGAATTCTCCAGTTCTTGCGATGTTTACCTTGCACTCACGCCTTCCTCCAGATGGATTTTCATGGCAACTGTCACAACAGAGTTGTCTCCACTGAGCGAGATGAGAACCTGCTACTGCTCTAAAGGAACGTCTGCAGATTTTCTCTGTCCCACTCCATCAGGTCTCCCACCTTCCCGTCTAAGGCAATATCCACGTGGTGCAGTCAGGGCTGTAGGAACAGGAATGGGTTTTCCCACAGCAAAGCTGTCCAAAAGAACACAGGGCTTCCCCAGTCTCCCATCTGCAGACTGTGTTTCCTGTTGGTTGTCTGACCTTCATCCCTTGGAGGAGGTTGGGGAAAGACTTTGGAAGGCGCTCGACAGCCAGGTGACCTTGTTTGCTCCCTCTCTCAGGTGGAGAGGAGCAGAACCACAGCCTCACACAGGAGGGGAGAGAGAATCTCTCCCCTGCATGGGCGGGGTGCCAGCAGGCACAGCTTCCAATCCAGTAAACATATGCCTGAAGGTCCAGTGTGGGTGGAAATCTTGGGGAAGGAGGCAAAAATACACGAATGCATGAAGGGTGAGACAAGTGGGAACGCTGCCTTTGCATGATGTGGCTGGCTGGGATATATTCTATGTACACAGCATGGCTGATTTAGCCTGCTTGCAAATTCCTCTGCATTGAGCTGCAATGAGGAGTCCAAACACACTCAGTAAAGTCAGGAATTCCTTCATAGTCCTGGTAGGCTGGTGAGGCAGGAGCATCCCAGGGTGTGTTATGGCTCCTCAGAGTCAACAACTGACCAAATCCAAGGAGATATTTTGCAACTGGTTTCGCTCCTGCCGTAGCATTGCAGGCAAATTCCAGCCTGGAAGGCAGTGGCAGTGTTATTTGCAAAATCATGTGAGCCAAAGAGGACCCAGGATGAAGCTGGGTTTGTTAGGCGAGCAATTAAAAATTTTAAAAATATGTTCCTCATTAAAAAGCAGATAATTCACAGAAACAAGATAATTTACAAAAAAAGGATCTGCAGCCTCACGATGGTTCCATCTACACTTGCAGAAGAGGAGTGTGGTGATCACACAGAAACTGCAAAACTGCCAGGGAAGGCATTTCTGGGAATGAAACACAGTACATGAATTATTATCATTCCTGGATGCCATTTTAGCAAGAGTTTAACGTGGTTTTTTCCCCCAAGAGTTTTCAAAAGAAAAATGCACCTGTGTTTTTTATCCAGCCACTTACACACTGCTCTATCTAAGACAGGGAAATGCTCTTAGTGGATGCTCATAATCCCTTTTCTCTAATAAGATCCAATTAAAAATATTGCTCCATTAATGAGCGATTTAATCATGCCTCAGAGATATCATTAAACGCAGAATCAAATTCCATATTCCTATTGAGATTTTAAAAGAAAACCACCAAGGACAGCAAGCATTGGACTGTCACTTGCTGTGCATGTTTCATGTCTCAATCTGGGTTTACTGTGCTCCTGGCAAAACCCAGAAGAAAAAAAAGGTGATTTTCATCAAAATCACAGGTTCTGGAGTGTAAATTAGATTTAAGAAAGAATAGGTAAGACAGGAGCTGGATGGATTGTAGAATGCCTCAGGTTTGTTTGCCTCAGAGTAGATCACAGTGCTGATTTTGTCTTAATCACTTTATGAGAGTCTTGTATGTAGCTTCCACTTTTTTTTTAAGTGTTTTAATTCTTTAGAAAAAATCCAGTTTAGAGGTCAAAAGGTACTATGTCCTTTTGTGTTCTTTGGTTTTTCCAAAATCTGCCCCAAAGAACACAAAGAACAAAGAAGAGTTTAGTAAAACCTGGTTCTCCACCACACAAGAATTCTGAGTTTATTTTCCCATTAATTCAAGCAACCTAGAAAATTGTCTCAAGGACATCTGGGCTGGGACCCTGAGGACTGGGGACATTTCCATCTCTGCCCAGAAACTCTGTTAGCCAAGGCAGCTCAGCAGGTGCCAGATCCTGCCACTATTTCCCAATACTAGACTAGTCTCATTTTTGGGATGTTTTGCAGGGCAAGTGGAAATACGTGATGTGAGTTGTGAGGCCCTGGCACAGGCTGCCCAGAGGAGCAGTGGCTGTCTCATCCCTGGAATTGTTCATGATCAGATTGGATGGGGATTGGTGCATCCTGGTCTAGTGGAAGGGGAATGAAAAAGAAACGTCCATGGCAGGGAGTTTAAATCAGATGGTCTTTAAGGTCCTTTCCAACCCAAACCAAGATTCTGTGATTCTTTGAAACTATCAAAAAGTCCCCTTTTTTCTCAGTTTTGCTTACAAATGAATGGTCTCCTGAAGAAATGAATTTAGGAAGTCCCTGTGCCTCCTGCAGCTTGAGGAGCCCTGCTGGATCACCCGTGTGTTGATGATCTTGCTGCTGGTAGGGAGGAGGAGAGGTGTGACCCCTGTCACTGCATGGCTGCTGTCAGGGCACATCTGGGCATTGAAGCAGCAGAGCAGGGCCCAGGGATTTTTGGGGACTGGCAGGAACACAGCTGCAGGCTGGGCTGGCTCCAGCCAGAAGGGCTGGGCAGGAGCAGAGAGCTTTTTATCTGTATCAGCCTGAATAATTCAACTCAAGTTTTTAGCAGAAGCTCTCTGCCCCTGCACAGCCTGGCCTTTGTCTGGCAGCGCTGCTGTTTGTAACTCGGGTTCTTCCTCCAAAAGTCTGGAAAATACAATTTATTCATACAATTCCAATACGAATCTCCAAGCTGTTATCTATTTATCTGATAACCCCCAGCTGAGGGCTCCTGAGAAGACACCACAAAAGACAATTCTCTTCCTGACTGGGAAATCAAAAGATTAATATTCATTATTCCTGTTAAGGGGATGTTCTTGCTGTTTTCCATGTAAAAGACTGGGTGATTACCCAACACTCTTTTGTTTTTAGCATCTGTCACAGATAATTCTGCAGAGCCCATAGCTACGCTATCTGATAGTGCTTCCTCCCACCTCTAAAACAAACTCAACCTGTTCCAGAGCACATCTAGGACACTTTTGGGGAAAACCTGTGTACAATCAAATCAAGGAGCTGACTTATGCCAGGGAAAGGCTGTCACGTGCATGAATTCCAGGGCTTGTGTAAGCCAAGACCTCAAAACCCACTGGACAGAGTAGATGGATCTGGTGTTTGGACATGATGTGCCTCTTGCATCTCCCAGGTCATTTGGAAGTCAGGCACTAAAGATCCTATTTCCTTAACAGAGTTAAGTCCTATAGAAGTCTGAGCCTTTTTTTGTCTTCCATCTGTCCCCAGTGCTGATGGTGACTTTGCAGTCACCCACCTGACCAAGGCTCACCTCTTCTACGACGGGAGAATTAAATGGATGCCCCCTGCTATCTATAAAAGCTCCTGCAGCATCGATGTCACCTTCTTCCCCTTCGACCAGCAGAACTGCACGATGAAGTTTGGCTCCTGGACCTACGACAAAGCCAAGATAGACTTGGTGAGCATGCACAGCCACGTGGACCAGCTGGACTACTGGGAGAGCGGGGAGTGGGTCATCATCAACGCCGTGGGCAACTACAACACCAAGAAATACGAGTGCTGCACCGAGATCTACCCCGATATAACTTATTCCTTCATCATCCGGAGGCTGCCCCTCTTCTACACCATCAACCTGATCATCCCCTGCCTGCTGATCTCCTGCCTCACCGTCCTGGTCTTCTACCTGCCCTCCGAGTGCGGAGAGAAGATAACCCTTTGCATCTCCGTGCTGCTGTCCCTCACTGTGTTCCTGCTGCTCATCACGGAGATCATCCCATCCACCTCCCTGGTCATCCCTCTGATTGGGGAGTACCTCCTCTTCACCATGATATTCGTTACCTTGTCCATCATCATCACGGTCTTCGTGCTGAACGTGCACCACCGCTCCCCCCGCACACACACCATGCCGGACTGGGTGAGGAGGGTCTTCCTCGACGTGGTCCCAAGGATCCTTTTCATGAAACGTCCCTCCACAGTGAAGGACAACTGCAAGAAGCTCATCGAGTCCATGCACAAAATGACCAACGCTCCGAGGCTTTGGGCCGAGATGGACGTGGAACCCAACTTCACTACCTCATCCTCCCCCAGCCCCCAGAGCAACGAGCCATCACCCACCTCCTCCTTCTGTGCCCACCTCGAGGAGCCAGCCAAGCCTCAGCCCATCTGCAAGTCCCCCTCTGGGCAGTACTCTGTGCTGCACCCAGAGCCTGTACAGGTCACATGCTCCTCTCCACAGCCCTCCTGCCACCCCCTGAGTGACGCCCAGGCCACCTCTGTCTTGAAAGGCAGGTCACTGAGTGTCCAGCAGATGTACAGCCCCAGCAAGGCAGAGGAGGGGACAATCCGCTGCAGGTCCAGGAGCATCCAGTACTGCTACCTGCAGGAGGACTCTTCCCAGACCAATGGCCACTCCAGTGGCTCTCCAGCATCCCAGAGGTGCCACCTCAATGGGGAGCAGCCCCAGCACAAGCCCTCTCAGTGCAAGTGCAGGTGCAAAAAGGGCGAGGCCGCCAGCACAGCAGCCCAGGGGAGCAAGAGCCACGGCCCCAAAGAGCAGCACCTGGTGCTGATGTCTCCAGCCCTGAAGCTGGCAGTGGAAGGGGTGCACTACATCGCAGACCACCTGCGGGCGGAGGACGCTGATTTCTCAGTGAGTATCCCAACAGAGCTCTCCTTCAGAAAGTCAAAAATGAGCTGCTAAGGGGCAGCAAACCTTGAGCTGTGCAGAGTGGGGACATGTTGAGGCAGGCTCTACCATACCTCTGTTGTGGGTTTTGGCCACTGTAGGCATGGCTGGAGATGTCCTTGGGGTCTTGGAATGAGGGCCAAGGGGGCAGCACAGCCAGGTCATGCTTAGGGCTGCTCTAGAGCAATGGATTCTCCAGCAGAAAACAGGAGTAAAGTTGTTGTTGGGCAGCCAAGATGCAGTTAGGTTTGTGAGAGACCCAAAACGCCACCATCTCTCAGGAACAGAGACTTATTCCTTATTTAAGCCTCTGACAAATGGAGAATTCACACTCTCTGCTTTTTATTAATCACTGGCTCTGACTGTGGAGCCCAGGAAAGCAAATTGCCCAAGCAGGCTGTGGGTGTGGGAAGCTGTAGTAGTGTGGGGATACTGCAGGGTCTGTGTAGCTCTGCTCCTGTATCATGATCATTCCTCGTTAGTGAATTTCCACTGGCTCTGTGCAGGGAGGTGGAGCAACAAATTTCCTGCTTATTCTGTGGAGGTAAATATGGCTGCAAATAAAGGGAGTAGAGACTGAGGGGATTTCTTTTCATGGAGACAGTGATGCACATAACAAATGCCACATCCTTTCACAGCTCTTGTAGCTCTTTCCTGCAGGACTATGGATACTGCGTGCTAGTGATTATGGCCATAATGAAGGGAGGCACAAGATAACCTGAAGTTAGTTGTCTCATTAAAGAAAAGTCTTATCTACCTTTTCCTGGGCAGATCCATATCCAAAAGGTGCTGTTTAGCTCAGTCTACAGTTTAAATTTCTTAATATTTAGAATTAATGAAAGTCATAGCCTGTTTATACAAGACTTCCTGAGCATGGAGAGTGTCTTTTATTTGCATTTTTCACAGTTGAGCAGCAGCAAGAAAAGCTTAAATACTACTGTCTATCTCTATACTCTTTGGTATCATAGTTAAGGGCCTCTGACCCCCAATGGATTTCTCTTCACAGCATCCCTTTGAGGAAGGAACTGTTAATTCCTTATGTTGAGGGGTTACAGCCAAAACACAAACTTCCTATTCAAGGTCACAGAACAAATCTGTGGCAGAGATGGGCTGTGAATCCTCATCTTCATTAGTTGCCAGTCCAAAACCCTTTGCCAGAGTAAAGCATTTCAGAAGCACATTAGGAGTGCAGGAATTAAACTCTGCTCTCTCCCTCTGGCAATAATCACAAGCAAACCCTTGGATGTCAGTCGAGTTTAGCTCAATTTCTCCCCATGGTGCAAATGAAAAAATATTACTCCAATAATACTTCCCATTTCAAATGATTCTCCCTGCTGAGGTGGTTGGTGCTAACAAGAATGGACTCAATTAGTATTTTGGGTTCCTTCCTCTTAATTTTTTTTAATTAAGCAGTCTTCAGAAGCCACAAATTTTCTTCTGACACCTTCTGGTGCTCTACCCTCTTGAAATCAAGCGATCATCCTGAGGAGAAAGCTATTTACAGCACTAAACATCAAAAGCAGAAGAAAAGGAGCAACTTTGAGCCTTTGGTCTCTGACCCAACCTCCTGCCAGCTCAGGAAAACATCCCCAATGAGCTGTGGGCAGGTTTGTAGGCTCCCCTGGGGACTTGGGGTGACTTTTCTCCACTGTTTCCCAGCAGCTGTGGTTGGCACAGAAGGCAGAGCTGGAATTTTCAGATAGAGGGGATAATGCTGGCTCCATTGTGGGGCTGCACTATTTTCTCTCTCTAGACCCAAGTAACACCTAGTAGAAAAGCACTTTTTTTTTTTTTTCTCCCGCTGGAAATGAAAAAGAGGAAGGAAAATGATCTTCTGGAAGTGAAATATACTGTGAGGTGCAGAACTGATCTAATAAAATGAGGATTTATTGGGGGAAAAAATCAGTACTCAGAAATTTGCTTGCATCTTAAAATCAAATTGTGGCATTTCTCCATGGAAGTCTTCAATAAATCTACCAGTAGGCACCTCTGATGCAGCTGCTGAGACATGCCTCGCTGTCTTGTGAGCAATATTTCCAGAGACATTCACCTTCCCAGAAGGAGAACACAGCTTCTTTTAAATTTCTTTCTTTTTTTTTTATTTTTTCTCTAAAGCTCCATTGCCACGGGGGCAGTGCTTCTAAATTAAAAGTAAATAGCTCATTTAATTAAGTGCTCCAGCGAAGAGAAAATGGGAAATGCAAGAGGCAGTTGTTTGTTACAGCAAGATATCTGCAAACAATGCAAACACAACGGGGCACTGGGGAAAACGCACGGCGGAATTGTCCTGGCGTATGATGGAAATGCCATTAGAAATTAATTACAGACTGAAAGGCAAAACAAGCTCCATGTCACACACCAGCCAAAATAACCAGACACCACCAGCACCATCTGGGGAAGTCATTCTGTCCATGGCTGTGTGCATCTCCAGAATACTCTGATATGAAGACATTTAAAAATAAAATGGGAAGGAATAAAGCTGAGGGGGAGGAAACAGGATAATCTCACAGGGTTATTTATAACGAAGTACAATAAAGCCACCTGGGACTGCTCTAATCTGTGTTGCAGACTCCGGGTCCTGGGGATCAGATGTCACCAAGGCACCTCAATCCTCCACTCAAACCCTGAGGCTCACACCCACAAGGAGCTGGACCAGGGAAGAGCTGCAGACTCTCAATTTTCGGGAGTTTGAGAGTGGAGGAGTCAGCTGGTTCTTCCCCTGATTGTTTCCCAAAAATAATTTTGAGTGAGCTTCTTAAAAACTAATCAAAATAGAGGTCAGGAGTTGTGGTGGCAGATGTTGGCAGCTGCATGGATGTCAGGGACGTCTGCGGATCAGACTCCACGTGGGCTGCAGGACCACGAGGAAATGCTGCAATGGTGGCAGAGCACAAAACGAAAAATCCAGATAATTTTCTCTGCCTCATCCTCTTTTTTTTTTTTCATTATCTCCCCATAATTTCCAATTTCACCCTCTGTGCTCTCAGTCTGAAGCTGGATATTGATTTTACAAACGTAAATGCACTGCCAGCCATCATTTTCAAGATGGGCTCAGTGTTTCTGCATACACCATTACATTAAGAAGCAAATTCCTGTCCAAATTGTTCTTCCCCCACTTTCCTCTTCTTTGCTCAGGGAGAAACACATTAAGTTTCTTTCCTCTGTGTGATTTAGCACTTATTTTTACTAGCATAAATATTCAAAGAAAGTTATTTTACCTGACTGAGGCATTATTTACTCAATTCTGCTTTCCAGCTGAACATCAGATGGGAAATTTCAGGTTTGCTTTACACATTGATTACATCATAAAACATTAATCCCATAAAAACAATCATTCGGGGCTTGCTTAGGTGCCTTTCTCATGAGGAATTTGAAGCATCAGAGGCTCCAACTCTCAGCAAGTGATGAATAGGTCAGAAGAAAGGTGCAGCAAAAGGGAGTTACCCACTGAGCTCTTATCACAGAATTGTAGAATCACAGAATGGTTTGGTTGGAAAGGACCTTCGAGCTCATCTCATTCACCTGCCATGAGCAGAGCCCCATCCAACCTGCCCTTGAACTTTCCAGGGATGGGGCAGCCACAGCTTCTCTGGGCAACTGTGCCAGGACCTCAGCACCCCACAGTGACGGATTTCTTCCTAATTTCTAATCTAAAATACTCCATTTCAGTTTAAAGCCATTCCCCCTTGTCCTGTCACTATATGATCTTATAAATTTGAATAAATTACAGTTCACAACCTAAGGAAATTATAGATGCTTGGGATGAGAGAATTCCTTTTGGTTTCAAGGGTCAATTTTTTTTTTTACTTACCCTAATTACAGATGGTTGTGCAGAGGGTTTTATAATCATAAGATAAAATGATTTTTCCCAAGAAGGTGACAAGGTGCAGGATGAACCTGGTTGTTTTCTCTGCCTATTCAACAGTAAAGGCTGGCGTAACTCAATGCTGGTTTTAAAAGGAATAAATCTATCCATTGAATGAAAACATTGAACCCATTCTTATGCTTCTGACAACGTTCAGGTGTTCCTGAAATTGAAAATGCTTTTTTCAGAGAAAATATAACATGGTCTCCAGTGCATGCCTCATTTCCCAGCTCACAAAGCTGCTCACTGAGCCAAGGGAGCTCAGCAACACCACTGAACCTGTGAACATCCTCTGTGCAAATGGCATTTCACTGATATCTGGATTGCTCCCTTTACCAAAATGTGTTTTTGGCAGCTTTGTCACCTTCTCCTTTCACCACTCACAGCCACTGGAGGTGTTTGAGCAGGCTCCTGCTGAGGTGTTTTCCCCAAAGAACAAAGGCAGTGTGCCAGATTTCAGTCCTCGGGTCTATTAATCACCAAGTGGGAAATTGTAGGAAATCCTAATAGTTACAGTCATATCAAATAGAGCTTTACCATCTGATCAGGGCTCTTCCTGGGAAAGAAATTAACAGCAATATTCACATATATATGGTTCCTTAATGAAGCAGTCCTTCACCATTTCTGCCTCATGGTACTAGACCTCCCCAGAGAGGAATTGCTGGAAAATCCCCCCACAGCAAGGCAAAAATGGGGGGAAAGGAGGCTTAGGGTACGTTTATTTGCTGGTTCATTTTCACTACTTATCCACCCAAAGCTTTAAATCCCTTCACAGAAAGAGATTGGCTTTGTTAATCTGTAAGCAAATCATTTTATGAGCATGGGGAAACGAGTCATTCCTTACCCCCCACCTCCCCAGCTTGAATCACAGCCTCATTTACACACCCAGTCACAGCTGCTGCTGATGGAAAATGGGAGAGTGAGTGTGCAGATGACCTTAATTATGCACAGAGGTGTGTTGTCCTTAAGGATTTGTGACTTCACATGCACACCCCTGCAGTCTGGGAACCTCTCAGGTGACTGATGGAATAAACCTTTGCCATTTTATAGGACCACTAAGTGTGAACAAGACCTCCCTTTCCTATCTCTGGAATGATATGAAAATATCCTACTTTGGAGTAAAGCTCTAAGAGTTTTCATAGATTTTAATCTCCAGTAAATGTTAATAATTGGCCTCTCCCCTCTGTGTTCCAGGTGAAGGAAGACTGGAAGTACGTTGCAATGGTCATCGACAGGATCTTCCTCTGGATGTTCATCATTGTGTGTTTGCTGGGAACTGTTGGGCTCTTCCTCCCACCGTGGCTGGCAGGAATGATCTAAATCTAGCACCAAAGGGAAGAAATTATTGTCCCACTATCCCACACTACGGATTTTAGTTCACCTGAAAGGAGAGAACAGAGAAATGGGGGCAGTCCTTTGAATAATTCACTGCGTGTCTGCACTTGAGCTGCTCCCGAGCTCTCGGGGAATCCTTTCCGAGGTCACATTGTTTTGCCAAGCCATTTTCATCTCCTCCATCTAATTTAGGGGAAAAGTTCTTATCCAAGTCTGTCCATAGCATGGTGGCATTCATTGGCATATACTCAGCAGTGTAAGAACACGAGCTTGTCCCTAAAGCAGCACGGAAAGGGGCTCTGCATCCACAAAGCAGCCCCTGGCAATAGCTCCAGTCACCCTCAGCAGTCTCACTGTGCCCTGCCCAGTGATTTTGCCCTGTCAGGCTGAAGTCTTTCAGGACTGTGTGTCCCTGTATGAGTCATTTTATAAATAAACTTCCAAATTTGGGATACCTGTGCAGGATGTGGTCTGTGTTCAGCTGGTAAAGGCAGAGAGTCTGGAAAGGCTTAAATGGCTGCTTGGAGCCAACAGGGATGTTTAGCACAGCAGATGCAGATTTTATACAGATTTTACTTTGGCCAGTGCCCTCCAGAAACTGGAGACTGGGGCTGAATGAAGATCAGGCAAATGGAGGGAGGATTTGGGGTTAAGATTGGGACCACACTGGTAACACTTTAGGATTCTTTCAGAGGAAATCCCCTGGCTCCAAGTTAGGGCTTCTGCAAAACAGCAATGGGTCACCCTGAGCTGTAAAACCCTTGGTGTAGGTGGGGGAGGTACCTAGACATGGGGAAGCCAGAACAGAAATCCAGAATGATGTCAGGATAATAAAGAAGTGTGCCAGGGTCACCCACAGAAGGTTATTTAGGTCTCAGAGAGAGAGACTCCATGACCTCCTGGGGAAGCCTCAGTGCCCTGTCACCCTCAATGTAAAGCAGTTTTTCCTCATGTTGAGGTGAAACTTCTTGCATTTCAGTCAGTCCAGCTCAGTTTGGTCTGGCTCACTGTTCCCATCCCCAGTGGTGGGTGCCAGCTGGGAACAGCCCAGTGTCTCCCTGCTTCCTTCAGAGCTCTCAGAGGCAGAAGGGCTCATGAGCATCTGACCAGCGTGTGCAGACAGGGGCAGGCATGGTTTAGAAATCCAGTTCCCCCAGGACCTGCTTTGAGAGCACAAGTCAAAGACGAGGCTGGCAGCTCTGGGATCTGGGCTTTGCCCAGCACCTCCTCCACACCCCACAGCTGGGATCAGCACTCCTGAGACTGTCTGGGCACTGGGAAGTTTACCCTGCCCTGAATTTAGGGGAATACACACCAGGAGAGGCAGGCAGGTGCCTGGGGACCAGCACAAAGGTCCTGGTAGGAGCCAGAGCCAGGTGAGAGCCCAGGTGAGCCATGTGTCACCCCTGTGTGGTGGCCTGGCACACGAGGCTCTCCTGCCACACGGCTCAGTGAACAGCATAGAGCTGCTCAGGCTTGTGACAGCAATGTTGGAACTGAAACAATGGAATTTAGAGACTTCTTTGAAATACAAGTTGTACTGCGCTCAGCCTGAACAGCACGGGTTAAAAATCAATGCAGTGATCAGCCTCATCTAAGAAACTACAACTGACCTCCTTGTTCAAAGATTCAGCCAAGTGCTTAAAATCTGTTTGGCTCACAAAGAAACCGGAGCAGTCATGGTTTGGGCCGGTTGCACAAAGAGCTGCGCTGGCACAGCACGGGGTGGGAGGATGAGGGAGCCGAGGATCGTTGCTTGTTTTCAGAATGAAGAGAGACTCAGCCTTTGGAGATGCTAATTTATCCCTTTTCACAGTCAGTGAGTTTGCTTATGGCAATGAAAGAAAACAAACAGCCGAACATGTTCAAGGTCTAGTGCATAAATGTACCAGCACAGCTGCAGTCTGTGTGCAGGGCTGGGACACGGCGGGACTGCCTCTGCTCTGTCACGGCCACCGCGGGGTCACAGGGTGGGCTCTCCCTGGGCCCTCCCCAGCCCCTTGTCACATTTTGAGTGCACTGACAAAAGGATCACGAAGGTGGAAGGTTTGTGACCCTGGGCACTGCTGGCTCAGGGGCATCACAGCGATGCCATAACAGCTGCTCAGAGCTCCCTCCTCCTCCTCCTCCTCCTCCTGAACACATGGGCATCACTAGCAGCAGAGCAGGTGGGAGGCTTGGCTGTGCGTGCACATTTTTAGTAGTAAAACCAGCAGTTTCCAACTGGGATGGAGCCGGCAGCAGCTCGAGTCTCTGCTCACACCTCCCAGCAAACACGGGAGGAGGGACAGCCGAGGCCCAGCCGGCGTGGCTGGACAGCAAGAGCTGCTGCTGGGCCCCTGAGGGCAGCAGGGAATGCCTGGGAGGCACCAGGAGAACTGAAAAGGTTTAAGGGCAGAGTAAGAGCCAAATGTTCGAGGTGACATGTGGGGAAGTTCAGTAGGGACAGGCACAGGCTGTCCTTTGTTCACAGCAAAGGACTCATCTCCGATTTTCACCTTTTCTGCTCCAAGTTGTGGCCAGTGCACACTGTGTGAGGGGCGGTGCCTCAAGGGGAGCGTGGCACTTCGAATGCGACAGAGCAGGAAATCCCGGCAGAAAGGCCCTGCCGTGCAGTGCGGGAGGCGGAAAGAGCTCCATTAGCACCTCAGAAGTATCGGGTGTGATTAGGAGTGCTAAGGATGGCGTTGTGTCCCGGAAGGACAAAATGAGAAGTGACAGCTGAAAGCAGTCACAAAGGTGTCACTGGTGTCTGGGGAGAAGCTGGGGTAGGGCAGGCCCCTGGCATCCCTCACTTTGCTAATGTTTCCATACACCGATAACCACGTTCCTTCACATGTTGCATAAATAGTTTCCCAGGTTAAAGTTCAAATAAATTCTTGTTTTTGCTTCTGAGGTGCCTCCTTTTAAAGACTAAGAGGTGAAATTAGGGAGCAACATCTACTGCTCTTTCTTAGGCAGGTTGTTCCATCTTAGAGGTTGTTTAGGAGGATCCTATCCCTCCGTAGGATTCAGTGATCAGAAATTGGAATAAAAGTGGGACATGAACCAGACTGAAACTGTAGAATAATGAATAATTGTGCTATTTCAAACCCATGGAACACAAAGAGAGGTTTTTAGCATATGAAAGACACCAGGAAAATGCATGCAGCCAGACTGTTGGCATTTGTAATGCTCCCAGCTCAGAAATGATTCCCAAGACTTGAGTGAACAAGCTGACATCAGAAAAAGAGTGAGGAAGCAAGAGTGGGACACAACAAGAGCTCTAAAAATGTCTTGGAAGAGATCCAGAGCTAAGTAAATGGTTTTCAGGTTCCAGGAATGCAAAACTAAGCTCAGAGACCCCAAAGGCATCAAAGACAGCAGATATGGATGTTGATCTTTTCTGTTTTACTTGTGCAGGAGAGATTGAATTCTTACTGTGGTGTTTGATGCTTTCCCTCCAGTACTGCTCCTTTGGGCATGAATGGAACAAAACTGACTGTAACAACCTCACTTACCTCCATTGTTCAGTTTTTCCCTACATCTTCTTTCTCCTGCTCCCCTAATGCTCACTTTGTCCAGCTCTTCCCAGCCACAGAGGATTCAGGGTATTTTATCTACAGATGGCTGGTAGGATGATCTAAGTAATCCCCATTTCCCCAGCATTTCCAGGGCTGATTTCCGTCTCTTTCCCCAATGAGCTAATCCACACAGCTTATAACACCTCCCTTTTGGAGAAGTTTCTCTAGGCATTTATCAAGAAATTTGACTCAAGGAAATTCCCTGGTGTAGAGGCAGAGAGATGCAGATGTGAGATGCAAGATTCCTGCACAATCCTAAGAAAATCAATTCCATAACAGCCCCACCTGGCTCCATCATCACATCTGGGCCTCCCCCACTGCAGTGATGTCCATTAATGACACTTTATCCACTCCCAGGATATCTTTTTGTTTCCAGCCCTTTAATTCTGGTCCAGCCAAGTGATTGAGTCACGGAGAAAGGGCATAACAAGCTCTGCTGCTTGTTAACAGCATTGCTGGTTACTCCTGCGGTTCTATCTTACCCCTGAGACAGAGATAACACCTCAGTAAATGCTTGTTGCAAAAATATCTGTCAGTGAAATGTCCTCAGCCTCTACCAGAATCCACCTACACCAGGTGGGTCAAACTCTCAGTGCCTAAAATCTCACAGCAGAAAAGCCCCTTGGCTCGAGGAACTGGGTTACAAAGCACTGGCACAGGCTCTGTGACATTACATGCACTAAATATCCTTGATTTCAAGTAAATAAAACGCCTCATGGGACAAAGTTTAGGAAGATAAATGGACAAGTTGTTTGTGCAGGTTGTCTGTCTCTTAATCAATAGCCCTGCTGGGACCCAATTTTGCTACAGTCTGACCGTTCCTGTTGTATCTGAAATAACCAGACAAAAGCAAATATCATTTGAAATCCCATCAAAACAGATCAAATCCCAAGACACACAGTGAGGGGATGTGAGCAATTTTCAAAAACAGTTGATAAAGAAGCATGAAGGAGCTGTCTCAAATCACCTGTGGTTACTAATTTGAACAGGCAGAACAGCAAGTCCAGAACTGGGAATTTGGCTGCACTGGTTCGAGTCAGAAAGGAAGCAGAATGACCTGCAAATGCAGATGTTCCTCATTGCACTGCTCACCTTCCCCGCTCTCTGAGCCTTTCATGGGAATAATTTTCTGTTCTGCTGTGCAGGACCCCCTTTTGCCTCCCTGCCTTTGCTGCCCACTGTTTTCACCTGCCAGTTATCACAGCTTTGGTTTTATACTCAGTGCAGAATTCAGAACCATTCTGAACCAACTTAATGCAGGTTTGGCTTTGTTTGTTGTTTTGGGGTTGCACACAGTTCCAAAGCTCTTTGGCTTTTATAAACAGAAACACTGCAACTCCCAACACCTGTGCAGGGTGTTCCTGTGAATGTCTCCTCCAAACACAAGCACTCTTCTGTGCTGTAGCCTTCAGCTCCTCTGACCTCTCCTTTTCCTTCTGACCAGAGCTTTGTCTGCAACAACACTTCATCTGAGCAAAAAGGTTTCCATTTTATATGTCAAGGCAACTCTGGAGAACTCCACAACGAACAGAAATGTTACTTCTATCAGAGTGGTATTTCTATGCATTTTCCTGCATTTTCCAGAGGGATTGCACGTCATATTGAAAACATTAATTCTTGGGAGTTTCTAGATAATGAACACACATAAGCCAAGGATGACTTTAAATACTTACAGAATGCACTAACCATATTTTATCTGACTTTTGTTGTAGGTTGGCTCCCCCACAAATCTGACATGTTCCAATGTTCCTTTAACAGCATTTCTTAACTCGATAGGATTTTTCCTTAATGACAAGAAGAAATAATATTTGGACTCCCTGTCTAAAAAAGTCAGTTCTCTTAAGGTAAACCTCTTTCTCCTTGGTATTGATGTGACAATCTACTTTCTAAGTGTGATGTATTTGCTGCCAAGTTTTCAAAGGTTGGCTGTATGAACATCCAGGCTGCCAGCCTGTGTGTAACTACAGAAATTACATATCCAGAATAAATGCAGAGGAATGTGCATGATGCTCCATTTTTTACCTCTTAACAGCTTTGAAAAATCTGTATACTGATACTTTTTGCTTTAGGATTAGGGTTTAAACCAGAATTCAGGGAGATTTGTTTCTGAAGCAGGGGCAGGTTACAGGCAATGATCCAGCACAGCCTGAAGCAGTTATTGCAAAGAAGGAGGAACATTTTTATCACTGTCTGCGTGGTTTGTTGCAGACACATCTCAGCTGATGGCAGGGAAAGGGGTGTAACATGACAATTACCTCCATGTCATATGGGTAAAAGCCAGACTCAGAGCTGTTCAATATTCCACCTGATAAAATGTAAAGTAGCTACTCAGCCTGCAGGAGGGAGACATGGAAAAGGCAGTAGGTTAATCTCCAGCTCCTCTCAGCACACGGTTGTGACTCATGTAAGGCTTTGCCTGAGTTACCAAGCCCCAGAGGATTTGAACAGAGGTTTGTCACATCACAATGAGGTGATCTCTGGCTGCAATGTTTGTGCACAAAACCCCTGCAAGGAAACCATCAGCATTCTGCCAAAAGCAGGAACAGCCAAGATGGTGCTAGACTTTGCTACCTTGGCAGCCAACAGAAAATGCAGCTTTGCTCCAGTGGATTTGCTTCTTTGGTTACGAGGTGCTGCTTATCTCTGTGCTGGAGACACAGAACGACAACTGCCAAAAAGAAACCACAAGCAGACACACAGGCAGAAATTATCTGTTAATTCTGAGCATTCCAATACAGTATTTCTTTTTCTTACGAGTCTGTCAGCCTGAGTGTCCAGCTGTGCCTTTTCCTTGCTGTGGGATGTGGGATGTGAGTTTGAGCCCTGCAGTTGTGCAGACGGATGGCTCAGCCAGACACAGGCTGTGGCTGTGGAGTTTGATTGACTTGTCCATACAGAAGTGATGGGGCATTAAAAAAACATAACACATCTGCTATTTGGGTTGCTGCTTCTTTTGGAGTTGTGGAGTTTTCTTCCAGAGATTTCCAGGGGAAAAGTGATGTCTTCAGCTGCCTCCGTCCAAGCCATCAGGGGGCAAAATCTGCATGTGGAAAGGATGAAGCCACTGAGCAAACAAATAAATCAGTGTCAGGGTCTGAGAAGGAACGGCACAGAATTAATCCTTTTCCCTTCTAAACCTTTTGTTCCATGCCAGTGAATTTCTTCATCACCCAGGTCTTTGTCTCACTGAGCCTCCATGAAATGTAAATGTAGGAACTGAGAAATTGTTCCTCTCTCCATCCCCCATGGAAACATTGCTGGGAACATGAAGAACTGATCATCCATGATCACTCCCCACCTGCTCAACCACTGCTGCAGTTTTGTGTTAATCCATGAAGGATAGCTGAGGAACAGCCCATGGAACTGGCTTTTATCCATGTGGGTTGCAGGAGGATCACCCTGACTGCTTTGCAGAGGAGGCTTTGTGGGACTGATGGTGCCTGAAGGATGAACAGAGGTCTCAAGAGAAGCAACCAGAGACCAGCCATAAAATCATGACTTTTGTACTGATGTAGCCAGGACTTACCTCTTCTATCCTCATAACATCCAGAGATATCACAGCCCCCTGGATGTCCAGGCTGCCCAGGCTGCCCTCTGACACCAGGGAAACCTGGAGGACCAGCATTCCCAGGGTAACCCTTGGGACCTGGTTTTCCCTGCACAACTTCTCCTGGTGGACCTGCAGAAGGAGAAGCACTGTCAGCTGTAGCACATCTGCTTTGGCAGTGTAATACCTCTTCTGTATTTTCCTACATCCTACATTGCAGGTAATTTTCTGAGCATGGCTTCCTCATTTTGGTGGATAAATAGGACTTGCCTGTTGGAAAACCTGTTCTGAATCCCATACCTTAATCCCAGTACCTGAATTCCAGTATTCCTGACCTTAAGGGTGCCCAGCTTGGCTGAAAATGGAGCCTGGTTATGAGAACCCCAAATCCACCTACATATTAATGCAGAGAATCACCTTAACCTCAGGATCCATCCCAGAGTCATTGGATTTTGTGTCTTTACATCTCAACTATAGAAAACAAAATGAAGAAGAATGTGTTTGACCACATTCACTCTTTTGACAGTGCCTGGTTTGTTATGCCAGTGGCAAACTTCCCACAAATCCCAAGTAGCAGGGATCAGGGTGGAGGAGTACTCCAAATCCTCACAGATTACTCACAAACCCTTCTGTTCCACGAGCTGAATTTTCAGAGCTTCTATCCCCCGAGCATCTGGTCTTGCATGCAAAAAAGCAGCAAAACTAAAACTCCCTGCAGGTGTCTCAGGTCCTCAAAATCCATCATCCCCTGGGAATGGGTGCCGGAGGGAAGAAGCTGCCTGGAGTAATCTCTTGAATTTTAGCAGAGAGGAACCACGGAGGATGCTGCTAACAGGTGGGAAGGTGAGTCCAACCCCACCACAGAGGCCCTTCAGATGGATGATGCTCTGAATCTGAGAGCTGGTGGCCATCACATGGCCTTGCTGGATCAATAAACAGAGGTTGTGGTCACTCTACCTGTTCTGCCTCTGGGTCCTTGGCTCCCTTCCTCACTGGCTCCAGACATCCCTTTTTCTCCTTTGGGCCCTGGGGAACCTATTCACAGATAAGAGATAAGTGTTGCTTCACTGTATGTTGAATTTCACCCTGAACTGAGGCTCCTGCAGTCTCTCCATGTGTCAAAGTGGAGTCACAGCCCTTGGCAACACTGAGAAACATCCGTGTGCTTTCATTCAGTCTGGGCACCTACTCTGGCTTTGACCAACGGGGCACTGATTCCTTTGATCCCAGCAGCACTGATTTGCAGCCCAATAGGGGTGGGAGTGAACGT
Organism: Cyanoderma ruficeps; assembly: GCA_008694505.1. Lineage (NCBI taxonomy): Eukaryota > Metazoa > Chordata > Aves > Passeriformes > Timaliidae > Cyanoderma > Cyanoderma ruficeps. The sequence continues at coordinate 5,749,071 of VZDJ01000175.1, forward strand.
TTTTCACAGAGAAATTCATAGCAATAGTGTTACTGCACCAGCCTGAGGGTCAGGTCCACCTCTGTGCTCTTCATGCGGATCAAACAAATCACAAAGCTGAACTGTCTCTTTGACCAGGTGCTGGGTAGCCAGGATTGATGTTTTCCTGTTAAATTACTTGTGAAACTAGCACCTCTCAGAGAAAACAGGTACATTTTGATAAAATATGATTTTTCATTGTTTTAAGATGAAAATATTTTGATCAGCCATGTCCTTCAGGTGGTTTTTTACTGAGATCCATCTTCTTCCCTCTCCTGCTTGACAGGCTGGAAAAATCTGCAGGTTGTTACTCCCTTCTCTCTGAAGTGACATTTTGATAAGCTCTGCAGATACCAGCTAAGACTGACTATTGCAGGAGGGAGTTAAACAGAACACTTCCAGTAACTCCGAGGTGTTAGGACACTGCTGAAACCAATGTTTTTCTTTTTATTTTGACAGACAATTACTTGAGCCACTGACAAACATTGTCTGCAAATCCAAGCAAAACATCTGCCCACCTTTCACTCATTTGTGTGCAGTAACTGAGGACACTTCTGAGATTACATTAATCTGTTTCTTTAGTCATGTCTGAGTCTTTCATTGCTGAAACTACTGCTCCAGAAACTTACTTCCCCTTTAAAGATTGCTTCAGTTCCCTCATGCCTTCCATCAGTGTTTTCCAACACTCCTCATTTCTGCCCGAAGCTGATCTGTTCCACCACCATGTGTTTCTGTAGGAAAAGCCTCCTGCCCTCTAAAATTAAACTCTCCATCCCCCCAAACCTGCAAATATTGCTAAACTGGTCTTTCCTTTTATGCAGAACTTGAAAATAGAGTGGGCTGGATTTGGCTTCTCCCTGCTTGTTGAGATTTATAATTTGGGTGACTCTTCCTAGAATGGAGAAGTCCAAAAGGAAAACAGCAATGAAATGAGATAATATCATTATATTTATGATATTCTATATTATTAGGATTATCTTTACAGTAGTGCTTGAGGCACTGAGATGTTTAAAGTATCAAAGATGCAGTGAAAAATGCTTATGAACACTCCTGTCCTTACCTCTCTCTCCTGGATACCCATCTTTGCCTGGCTGACCAGGGCTGCCATTCTCTCCTCTTTCTCCACTGTTCCCAGGTGGGCCTGGAGGACCTGGTGGTCCTGGTTCTCCTGGTTTTAACCTTTCCTCCCAAATGGGAACTGGCTTCCTTGCATGTTCATGTATGAATGAATCAAATTTCAACACATGAGCTGAGAAGGGAAGACAGAACGTAAACATTTCCTTGGCTGGGAAATTCAGAAGAGAGATAAAAATTAAAGGATTTTGTCTAAAAGGGCACTTAGAATGATCAGCTAGTGCTAAAAAGCTGTCAGTCCAGACTGAGAAAGGCAGAAGATGAAGATGGGCAGCTGACTGATGACTTTGCTGCCTGACCTTGGCCAAGGCACTGCTTCTCTCTGTGCATCACAGCACAGGAGCTTGACAAAACTGCCTGGCCTCGGGAGGAATCAGCACGTATCGCTGAAAGAATAATTTCTCCCAAATTAGTTTCAAGCTATTTCCATTTAAGAAGTAAAGGAGGCTTTGCAAAACACCAAAGGGTTTTGCAGATAAATATGATAAATATTTTGCAGGACTTTTCTGTGCTAATGCCACCCAGTAAAGCCAAGGGAGCGCTCAGAGCCTGAGATGGGATATTTGCTGTTTACAGGGCTCAGCAGGACACGGGGTGCTGGGAGCTGCTGGGGTCACTACAGCTTCAGGCTGTCTCTCCTCTGGTTTTCCACTTCTGGAGAGTCACAGGATCGTAGAATCACAGCCTGGTTTGAGTTGGAAGGGACTTTAAACTCATCTTGTTCCATGCCCTGCCATGGGCAGGGACACCTTCCACTATCCCAGGTCACTCCAAGCCCCATCCAACCCGGCCTTGGACACTTCCAGGGATGGGGCAGCCACAGCTTCTCTGGACCAGGAACCTCACCACACTCACAGGGAATCATTTTATATCTGATATAAATCCAATCCTTCAGCTTAGAGCCATTCCCCCCATCCCATCACCACATGAACAGACTCAGGGGCTGGGTTGGTTGTACTCACTCTGAATCATCCTCTCACAAGCCTGGCTAACGAGTTGGTAAATTGTGGCCAAAGACTGTGGCTCCCCCTAAAATAAAGCATTTTTTTTAATTAAGAAAAAAAAAAAAGGAAGTATTAATATCTTTTAGAAAGGATCGATCTCATAATGCATGATAGCTTTCAGCCCATTCATTTTCTCAGCTTGAGTTCCAGAGATATTAATTACTGTGAAATGCAGCTCTATTTATTTATCACGAAGCTCTGAAACCAGAAAATTGAAATTGGAAACATCAATAATTGCATTTCTCCTGCACATCAAAAGGCCCAGACCGAATCTAAATAATTACCAAAAAAGGGAGAGAAAATTTCACCCTCAAATTTTATCAGAAAAGATGCTAAGTCTATAACTCAGTGTTCTGTGATATGTAAAACATTTAGTATGATCAGATATTACAACGTCCTATCTTTGACTCCATCTTCTATGAATATTGATTCTTACTGTATTTTGAATAAATCATATATAATGGACCCTTTAGAAAGTTTTAGTGAAGTAGGGAAAAGCGATAAAAATGCAAAAGCCTGCTTAAAAATAAACACTGACTGTGAAAATTCATACCTAATGCACCTACTTCCAGAACTGTTTATAAAACATACATCTCTGGCTGGATCACAGCGCAGATAATCCAGGCTTAAAAATTGCTCTGTTCAACACCCAAAAGAGGGGGAAATGGAAAGTTCCAGTGTAAAAAAAAGCCTAGGAAAGGAAAAGCTGGTAGGATTGGAAGGAGAATACTCTTAAAAATTATAATTCTGAGGCATTAACTTGAGACCTCATCCCTGTTGGAAGACAAATTTGCACAAGTTGGTCTTGGCAATGACCCCTAAAAAGTCATGGCACTTTGATTTAACCAGAACTCAGGATGAGAAAAACTTGGAAAACTTCTTTTCCCAACAAAATAACCTTCCAAGGCAGCATGGATGTCCTGACTGCCAAGGTTCTGTGCTGGGGCACGGACAATGATTATTACAAATGAGTCCCCTCCTGTAACACATTAAACCAGAACAAAGTGGAGCCAAGTGGGTTTGGTTTTTCCCTTCTCAGCAAAGAACGGGTTTGCATTTGACATTTCTGCTTCATTACTGCAAGTGATACTAAGGAGCTCCTGTCTGCTGTGGGATTATTCATACCCCACCAGCCCAGCCTGTGCAGGTGAAAGGAAAGGCAACAAGCAATAGGTACAACCAACACTGGAGAGGTTTGGCTTATAACTGTAAGTCAAGGTTGCAATTCAGGTTACCACACCCGCTCTTTTGAGGGTATGGTGCACTGACAGTGTCACCCGGCACCAGAAAAACTCACTTTCTCTCCTCTTTCTCCTTTGGGACCTGGCAGCCCCTACAGGGAAAAAAAAAAAAATTAAAAATAAGGAAGTCTAAGGAAAAACAGAAAAGAAACAAACAAAAGAATTCGGTGGAGGTGTGGGTTACATTAGTGGGACGGGGAGCACAAAGGTTGTTTCTCACACTCTTGTTGTTTCCTTGACCTCATGGCATTGATAAGTCCATACTTAAAAGCGTGAAGTCATACTCAAACACTTTGTTTTTAAAGAAAATTAATAATAAATCAGTAACTGGACCAGTGGAATAAGCACCCTCAACAGGGATGAAGAAATTTCTCAGATGGGCTCTTAGAACAGATTTCCCAACAGGACAGGGCGTTTTTAACATCTGAGGAGAAGAAATACCTGTGACATTTAGATCTGTGGTTTTACAAGCCCAGTGCTGGCTGTTTCAGCTGAGGAGTGACTTTCTTGCTTTATTCTAGAATCTTACACCAGAAATTTGTTTAGATTTTTGTGTAGCAGGTGGATCTGCAGAGGGTGAAGGGAGGTGGGATTTGTTGAATGCTTTATCAACGGATCAGTAGCCTGGGCTCTGAATGCCCAGACATCTCCTTAAGAAGGATGAGTGTGAATTTAAACCATTCTTCAGACTCTGGGGCAGAGCTGCTGTGGGAACAGCTCATTTCCATTCAATTATTCCATGTCTTGGCCTTCTTTGAGACCCAAGAGCAGAAAACTTACTGTTGGCCCAACATCACCCGGAGGTCCCTTCTCACCACTGCTGCCTCGAGTGCCTGTGGCTCCTTGGAAACCCTGCAGACATTACAGATTAAAAATCCAGTTATTTCCTAATTCCTTTTCCTGTTCAAGGGCTCCAGGGGCACCCGTGGTGGGAATTTAGAGGACTCCAGCAAAGGAACAGCAGCCTTAAGTTTCCTGTCCAGCCACGAGCCCGCTGTGGAAAGCACACCGTGTGTGAGTCATGCTCACATCATTTCCCATCACCATCTCAATTACGGCCAAGACAGCAAAGCTGAGTTTTGCCAACAAACTGCAGAGCAGTTTATACCCTACAGGCTTTTGATCTTTTATTACATATTCAGATTTAGACATAGCCTAGAGCACAGCCCTCTTCTTCAGCCTCCCAATAGCACGTGGTTGTTTTCTTTTTCCTTTAAAGCCTGTGCTGGCCTCTAATACTTTACAACATCAACAGCAGCTTAGAGAGTGGGAAGTGCCTTCTGTGGTCATCTCCTCTTTGTGAACTGTCTGTGCCTTTCGGAGCCATAAAGGGAAGAAAAAATCAGCCAAAAACAACTAGGAGAAATATTTTGGTTTAGAATTCTCCTGCTATTACCTTTAAACTCAGTAGATATTAGCAACTTTTCTGAACAGGGAGAATGAGAAAAGTTTTCAAGGCAGCACCAGAACAGCTTCCAGTGTTTGCTCTGAAGGTGACAGTGCTTTCCTCATATTTAAAAAGCTGAGGCTCAATCCTGCCAGCTCCATATACTCCCAGGATGAACAAGTCAAAGTTATGAGCTGAATTCAACCTTGGCTCCTATAAATAACTTACACCATCACTGCCAAATTCCTTATAATTTAGCAGTGATACTCAGCTCTGAGATTCAGCTGTGAGAATCAGTAACTTATCAGGACTACCAGCCATCAACTAAACCCAAATCTCGTTCAGTTTCCTAATAAAACAGAGTGTTCCCATGGTGCCCGTCCAATTAGGAGCTGTAAATCAACAGATCTAAAAATTCTGCTACCCCGGGCATGACAGAGTGCAGCTACACCCATCTCCATCCAGCCCTGGCTGGGAAAACCTTTCACAAAGGGAAAAACTTTCACACTGCCTGCATCCTCCAGCTCCTGCTGCTTTCAGTCTAGCAAGACAAATCCAACTCATCCCAACAGTTGGAGAACAGTAGTGCCAGGAAAGCGAAGACAGCAAAACAAGAATTTCCTCGCTGGGATGAAGCTTCCTCAGGACTTGCCAGAGGAAGCCAAAGATTTTCTTCTCACAGAGAGTGGCAGGGAAAGGGGGAACCTGCACTATGTTCCAGGTGTGCCCCACAATACCCCGGGAAGGGGGTTTGCCCTGACACTTCTAAGTGAAAGCAGAAAACTCTGCTGAGGAGCAGATTTCACAGTGCATCACTCACAGGGAGTACTCACCCTTGGTCCAGGAGGTCCTGGAGGCCCAGCTGTGCCTTCTAGTCCCCTCACCCCCTGCAAAGCCAAATCCAGTCATTTACTAACAGGAGGATTCTAAGAGAGCTCATCAGCAGTGAGATGTTTTCCCATGTGCTGCTTTTAACAGGAACTTGCTAAAGATGGGTAAAAAAGCACCTGCTAAGCAGCAAGAAGGGCAGCATCTGCTCAAATTTGGCCAAACCTGAAATGATCCCATTTTTTCCCCCCAATCCATCTGGCTTTGTGAAAGGACCATTCATTTCTGCACTGAGTGCATTGGGATGTTTTGGCTCTCTGCTGGGACACTCCTAGCAGATTTTTAGGCACCCGGGCATAAAACCTCAGGGGTGAAGTGTTTTACCTTTGCACCTTGAAGTCCATCCCTGCCTGGAGCTCCCTGCACACCAGGAATGCCCTGTAAGTCAGAAACGCTGGGTAAAGTCAGCATCTGATAATCAGTGCCCTAATTCATCTTGTAACAGAGGACAGAAGAGAAAGGTGAAAGGAGAGAGAGAGTTATTCATTACACAGAGCAAAGACTGTTATCCCAGCTTTAATTCCATCATATCCAGCTTCCAGATAGGTCTATATCTCTAACACCAAGTGACTCAGTTTCCCTTGGGAAAATGATGGCATTCCAAAATGACAGTTTCCAAATAGACAAGAGCGACAATTTTCAGACTTGCTTAAAGTAGCTGTTCAGGAAAAAAAAAAGGGCAAATCTTTGGGAGAAGTAGAAGGAGTGGTGTTTGCCATTACCTGCATGCCAGGGATTCCAGTGTCTCCTTTCTCTCCTTTAATTCCTGGTGGCCCCTTGGATTAAAACAGAAGCACACAGTCGGGTGTGTGGCAGAACCCTTTAAAGCAAAGAGCATCCTGCTGCTCCACATCCATGTCCCAGGTTGTTCCTGCAGTGCTCCAGGGTAATTTACAGCCACAGCATGTGCACAGGGATTCTGCCATCCCAGACATGTGGCAGCCCTTGCCACCACTCCCTGCCAAGCAATGATGATCACTGGAAAGAGAAATGCCTGAATATTCATGGAATATCCTGAGTTGGAAGGGACCCCACTGGGCTGCTTTCAATAAAAGCCCATTAAGGAGAGTCTGGACAAAAGCAGGCTTTGGCCAGAATGATTAAGTGCAGGGCCTCGTCAGCATAAAACCCTCTGATTGTCATCTCTGCCTCTGCAGCTGTTCAGCTGCTGGTGAGGGGGATGTAAATACATAAATCACAGCACTGGCACCCATTTCTGAGACAGGCTCTGACTGTGAAGAGCAAAGAGAGAGTGACAAAAGTAAAGGCAATGGAAGAGGTGACATACCACAGGGCCCTGAACTGTGATCCCTTGGGAACCTGGAGAGCCTTGTTGGCCACTGGGACCTGCTGGTCCTACTTGTCCAGGTGGGCCTGGTTCACCCTGAAAGCAAAGACAAGGAAACACTCACAGGAGAAGGAAGTGGTTGGTGCCTGCTCTCTTCATGGGCTGCACTGCACAGCCTGGGTCAGCCTGAGCCATCTACAGGATTCAGGATTAAATTGGGGCACTGGGGGCATCCCCAGTAGCCTCAGCTGCCTTTGTATTTTAGGTCCAAAGTTCAGGTCCATCTTCCATGAGAGCAGAGAGCAAAGCTGCAGAGGGTGCTTTGCAGAGCACAATTCACCTTCCCAAGCAGATATTCCTGTTATTCAGGGTGGTCAGAGAGCAAAGGGAAATTCCTTAGCCCCTTTCTGAGATCTGTGTCCATTCTCATTCCTTCCCCCAAACCTTTCCCTGCAGCCATGCTGCTTTCCCAGATGTCACCCCAAAAAACGGGACCAGTGGTCTGCTCTGGCTCTGCCCTGTGCTGATCCATGGAGCTGTGAACGCTTGCACCAGGGTTTGCTCCAGCCCAGGGCTGGGGGTTCAAACCAGCCCTTCCCCATGCTCACCTCAGGGCTGTGGGTCCCTCCCTGCCTCCCTCCTCACACTGCTCTGCCCCAGGGCAGTACCAGGGTGTCTGCTCAGGAGATTTGGCAGCAACAACAGCCACAGCACAGAGCCTGACCCTGTCCCAGCACAGCTGCTCTCAGAGGACACTGCTGACCATGTACAGTGCATTAATTCAGCACAGTCAGGCTCATCATCTCAATTTCCAAAGCCCAACTGAGCATTTAATTAATAATAAGTGATCCCATCCTGCTTGGTGTGTTGTTGAGACTGTTTGGGCTCAGCTTGGTGCAGTGAGGTAATCTCCAGCCTAAGGACTCACCTTGGGTCCTGGCTCCCCCTGCTCCCCCTGAGGTCCTCTCCTGCCAGGGCTGCCCTGCCAGTGGGACACAAAGAACAGCATCATGTTTATTGCACTCCAACCTGGGGGACACAACCCTGTGCACCTCACCACCCCACACTGAAAGATGTTTCCTCCCCCACAGAGCTCAAAATAAATAGAGACAAGAAGAAAATTAATTTGGTTGCCCAGGAAATGCAGGAAAGGGAAGAAGAAAGCAACAGCCCAACCCCTCCGTGACCAGCATTGGGAACACAGCACTTATTCCCAGCAGAGAGATGAAGTTTCAACCTGTTAAACCTCCCTCCAACTCCGTCTCAGTGCATCCATGCTGAGACAATGTCTCATATGGACATGGGAACACCCTTGAGAAGGAAGAAAAGGGGTGCTCTCATCTACACTCCTTTGGAACTCAGCTGAGTTTTACACTCCCCGCCCCAGAGAAGTGACACGTGCTGAGATCAGGGACAGACCGGGCGCTGGGAGACCTGGCTTAGCTCTGCCTCTGCCTCACTCTGGGTGGGGAGAAGAAACCAGCCTTCTGGCATGAACTCATTTCATGTGAATTTTTGACATCTTAATCTGAACACTGCTATTCTCAAATCCAAAAGAAATGTGGATTTGAATTGAGAAGCATAGGCTGGGAACTTTGGGAAAGGTGCTTTCAGAAGTGCCCAGAAACTCATTTCAGAAGCCAGCTGGATCTAGTCAGACACACTCATTAAGGACAGTGATAAATACAAGGGACACGTTTTGCTAACTGGAATTTTAAAAATAGCAGTGAGTGCTGTTGTAACTGCAGCAAATTACCAAGGGTTCAGTGGTGTGAGGAGAAGGTTATGTGTCAAAACCCGACTCCCTCTAATGCTTTAAAGAGTCCTGCTCTTTAAGGAGTTGTCTGTAGAGATGCTTAAACTACAGGGCAAGGCAAGCTGGTAATTATGCACTTAGGATATTGGAGCAAACTGTGACAGTGGAGTGTGCTGTTAATTAAACTTCCACCGGAATGAGCAAGTAATTACTCTGCAATGAGGCACTGAACTCACAGCTAAACCACAGGTCAGTGCAGGAGGTGATCTGAGACCTTTTCACTTGAAAAAGAGGGAAATATTTCCATTATGGTTATTTTCCAGGAGAAAAGCACCTGGCGTGGTTGAACTGAGGTGCTGTGGACAGGCTGTCTGCCAGGTTTCAGCTGCCTTGCTCAAATCAAATAGTCTTCCCCAGATTTTCAAAAAAATTTTTTTCAAAATTTTTAATAACTGTTTCCTAGTGTTTAACAGGAATATTTTCTTCTGGGATTTAAGCCCATGACAGCTTTCCCACATCCATAATGGAATTTGTAGGCAGAATTTATGCCCTTTTTCCTGAGCATACTGCATATGTAATGGCTGGTTTCTCTTCCCCCTCACTTCTTCAGGGTTTTCTTGCAAGTGACATTCACTGAAGAGAAAGAGAAAGAGAGCTTTGGGGACAGACAGGATAGCAAAGTCTCCTTTCTCTTTACACTGTCCACCCACACAGACACTTACAAGGCTCCAGTTTAACATAGGATCCAGATAGGAAGATTTTTTTTGTGATTTTTTTTCCCCCTTAAATTTACAGAGAATTTCAGAGCCTCCAATCCATGAAATCTCTGCAGACACTGAGGGTGACCCGTCCTCCTCTCCTAAGAGGATTAATGTGGATCCAGGAGCTGCTCAGCCTGTTCCCAGCTGCAGCTGTTGCGCTGCCAACTCTCCATCTCCCCATTTCATCACCATCCAAAATCCAAAGGGAAACTCTCAGCCTTGCCCTGGAAAAGCTCCTTGAGTCAGGATGAGAGGAAATGGCCTCAAGTTGCACCAGGGGAGGTTTAGATTAGACACGAGGATAAAACTTTTTCACCAAAAGGGCTGTCAAGCCCTGGCACAGGCTGCTCTGGGCAGGGGTGGAGTCACCATTTCTGCAGGGATTTAAAAGGTGAGATGGGGGTGGTTTAGAGCTGGGAACACGGTTTAGAGCTGGGAATACGGTTTAGAGCTGGGCTTGGCAGCCCTGGTTAACGAGTGGACTCAATGATCTTTAGGATCTTTTCCAACCTGTGATTCTAAATCCTCCCAGAGCCCCAGGAGTGTTCCCCACGTGCCCAACATGCCACGGGAAATGAAGCAGCAGCAGCACATGCAACACCCTGGGTGGGAGGGGGAACTTACAGGGGGCCCTGGGGGTCCTGGCAAGCCTGGGCGCCCAGAAGTACAAGAACAGGCAGGAGCCAAGGTAGGGCAGGTGTCCTCATCTCTCTGAAATGAAATCAAGCCAAAAACAGCCATGAGCAGCTGCACAGCAAGAGCAGGATGGATCACAAGTACAGCACTCAGTGTTTCAAAATTCAGTCTTTTACTTGAAGAAAATCAGAATTTTTTTTTTACTCCACTGAGTGATTTTTGTGAGCAATCGAGTGCTTCATTTTTTCTGTTGAATAACAAATGTAGACAAAAAAAAAAAAAACAAACCAAAAAACCATGAACCAGCCCTGCCTGCAATGTGCAAAACACATATTGGAAGATAATTTTCTCCTTTCTACATATTTATACACCCCACATAGCAGCTCTCTGTGTTGAGCAGAGAAGTGAAAGGAAGAGTGGGGGATGTTGTGCCTCGGGGCTGGGATGGCAGCAAAGCTGTGGGACTGCCAGGGCTCCTGGATGAGGCTGTGCCAGGAAAAATATGCACTGCAGCAGGATTGGAAGTTTTCATTCTTTTTGAAGCAAACGTAGTTTTGTTTATTTCACCAGGAAGCACACTGATGTTATTCCCAAGAGGAAAAAAAAAATGCTTTCCCTTTAAAGTCTATCAAAATCATTTGTGGTGTCACTTCAGTGCCCTGGACTCGTTCCATCCTCCCCAGCCTCCTGTCAATGAGCAGAGCAGTGCCCCTTGTCTCACCAGTGCAGGGAGATCACAGCATCTGTCCTGCTCTGCCCCCACACTGCTGCACAGGATCTGCAGAGACTGCAGCTGCAACTGGGGGGAAGAAAAGAGAGTTTGATAAGAAAGCAGCATTGGCTCCCACCACCCATCACCAAATCCTATGAAGTTCAAGTGATAAAAATAATCCTCAGGGATGATTTGACAGGATTCTTCTGTGTGATCCCAATTATAACTGTGCCCCAAAAAAGCCACAACATGAGAACTACCCCCAGGCTGAGTGTTCCACAAGCCCTCAGGTCTCTGTCCTGCTAAGCAAGTCAACAAAGCAGCTTCACATCACGTCTCCAATTTACTCACAGCCCTGCAATAGCAGCAGGTTCTCAACTAATTGGGCTTCAGCACCACCAAAATGTGAAAGCAAACTTTGATTTGCTCCCCTTGGGGGCATGGGGAGAAGGGTGAATGTGGCAGCAGCATTTCCCAGGGCAGATGTGATCCCCTCCCCAGAAACCCCAACCAGTCTCTCACTGCCTCCTTCTCAACAGCCACATCTTCCCATTCTGATTAACAAAAAAGCACACACTGCACAAAGCCAAACAAAATAATGAGGCAGAGATTAATTTTTCTTTCCTTGACACCATTTCTCATCTTTTTTCTTTTTTGGTTTTTTTTTTTCCCTCTTTCACTCCATGCATTTAACAAGGAGCGAGCTCCACAGCCCAGGGAGGGTGACAGGCAGCACAGGGATACAGATGAGCCCTGCAGATCAAGTGGCATTTAAAGATTTCTCAAATTAAATAAGGTTCCATGATAACCAATAATGAGGCACTCTGTCTTCTCAAGGGCAGCAGAGCTGTGGGAGATGTGAAACGTTGCTGTGCTTGAAAGGCAGCGGGAGTAGGGATGGCACAGAGCTGTTCATTATTTGGCCAGACCTGTCTAGCTAAGCTGCTAGCGGAGAGAATTTGGGAGGGGCAAAGAAAGCACAGATCCCTTGATGGCCACAGGCTTGTGATCAAATTGCCTGAGAATTTTTGTAGGAAACAAGTAAATACTGGATGAACACACTGTCCCCTGGTTTGTTGGACAGCAAACCCCAGTTCCTACAGGCAATTCCACTTTTTCCCTGGTGTATCCCAGACCTCTGCCTCTCAGTTTGCAATTGGGGATGCACATGGGACACAGTGTTTTTACAGTGCTGCTTGGAGGCAAGGGGAGTTATAAATCACGTGATGAGCCCTTTTCCCCTGGACTTCTAGATCTAAAAGCAGAGCCAAGGAACAAGATCTTCACATCAGTGGTGAATGATTTCCTCCAGCCCCACTAGAACCTTGTGAGTGATGAACTTGCCACTGATTCTGCACATCATTAACACTCCTGCTTTGGGCAGTAAGAATGGAACAGACAGACAGACGAAAGGTGGTTTTGCCCTGAGGACTGTGCACAGGCCAGGACACTGAGTCCACACATCCCCTTTTCCTGTCCCCTTGCAGGGAGCAGTGAGGACACACCCGCAGGCCAGCACTCGCTGTTGGGTTGGGTTTTTTTTTTTTCCAAGGAGCAGCTGATAAAGAGCATCTCTACTGGAGATTATTTCTCCCTCCTTTGCATTCAGATAGACAAATCCAAACACACTGGAGACTGAGGCACACCCAGCTCTGCTGCCTTCAGCCACCAGCATTTCCTGCTCTGTGTGGGCTCCTGTGCCCAAGTTTCCTTGCAGAAACAATTCCCAAACCGTCCTGTCTGCTTCAGCATCTCAGTGCAGGAGCTGTGCTTCCCCAACCCCGGGGGATGCAGCCAGCAGAAGGCTCCTCTGGGGCATTCTCCTGCTGCCACCCCCCATCACAGTCCCCACACCAAGGCAGGGGGGACAAAAACGCTCTCCCAGGGCTGGGAAAGCTCATTAAACCCACAGGGATCAGCGGGATCAGGACACAGCTGTGCATCACAGCAGTGTCGGAGGGTTCAGATGAGGGTGAGGTGATTCTCCTGCCCTGTGCCCAGCCCAGCCAGCCCCAGCAGCCCGTCCCAGCACTCACGGGCACGGAGCCGCTGCGGGGCCCTCTGGTGCGGGTCACTTTTCCCAGCATGACGAAGCCGGCGGTGGAGACGCTGCCGAGGGTGTTGATGGGTTTCTCTGCTATTTTCTTACAGTCCACATAGAGCTTGACCTTGGAGTGGCTCACGGCCACGTGCACCTGGGCAGCAGGAGGAAAAACCCGTGTTGGAGCTCCGTGGTGGGATGAGGGGCTCCCCTACTGACAGGATCACCTTCTGTCCCCTCCCCAGCCTGCTGCTGGCACGGGTGGGGTGTTTTTAATGAGTGCATGGATGGAGGGGGCTCAGGAGTGAGTTTTAGTGTGTGTTTTCCCCTGGTGATCCCCTCACCTCTCCTTTCTGGAGATGAGTAATGGACCTGCCCACAGATACCCTCGGAAAGAGCTGGATGCTCATTTGGGTGCAATCCCTTTGCTATGAGGACATAGATGGCCAAATCCCCCACCCTATTATGAGTGATAAAATGGCTTTCCCAAGGCTGGATTCTCTTTTCTTTTCATCCAGAACTACATGGTTACCTAAATTCTAAAAAATAAATAAATTATTGTTTTCTCTTTTTTTTCCTTGATTTTAAAGACCTAAAAAACACATCAGTTTTTGGAATCTGGGGAAAAAGGGAAAAATGAATATGTGGAAATCGTACTTTGATCATGAGATCCAGCTAAATTCTTTACAATTATGAATTTCAGCGAATCAAAGGGGTTGCCCACTTCCCTGGCAACCAGGATGCAAAGCATTTGGATGATCACTCCTCAGTTTGAACAAAACTCCCTGACCAGAGTGAGATCATGAGCCACATTTCTCCCTCTCTTGATAAGGACCTTGTGAAAGCTCCCATAGAATATCTTCTTCACTTCCTGCTCATCGAAGGAGACTTCCTGTAAATCAGCCTTGTAGTCATGATTGAAATAGGTCAAGGATTTCTTACTGGCTGCAGGGAAAACAGGACAAATAACAGCTCAGAAATTGATTTCACACATATATACAATAGTAAATAATTCGGCTTAAACATGGTGGAAGATTTCCTATGTTATCAAGAAGTACTTCTAAACAACGGAAAAATATATAAAAATAAAGAATATGCTACAAGTAGAATAAAAATGAAAACACATCTTTCAATTGCACTGGGCAGTGTTTTAAATGTAAGGTTGGCAGACACAACAAAGCTTCCCAAGAAACTGCTGCTGAGTTAGGGAACCATTAAAACATTCCAAGTGGGTTCTGCTGCTTGCAAGGGGCACGTGGAAACACCCGAATTTACTGTATTTAGCAAGAAATCTCACGGTCAAGGTTGACACCCAGGAGAGGCTGGAAGTCCTCATCTGTGACCTGCCACACTGCAAAGGGTTCCTTGGGGGTGTCGGGCAGGAGGCGCAGGAGGATGGTGATGGTGTGCTCGGGTGGGATGGAAAACTGGTGGACGTCACTGGAATGACACAAAGCAAGGGAACATCAGGGATTTAAATCACCAGGCAACACCCTGCAGCTTCATCCTGCTGTTTGCTGGGCAGGGGGAGCTGGAAAAGCTTTGCTCCCAGGAGTTGATGGTGATATGTCCAGAAAGAGCCTGGGCCTGCTGAGGTTTGTGGCGAGTGATGAGCACTCGTGGGCCTTCTCCTGGTGCCTGGGGGATGTTCAGGTGGAGCAGCTGCTGTCAGTCCATCACTGCCAGAGCTGCCTCAGGGAATGCCAAACCACGGTGAGTGCAGCCTCAGTGCTTGGGAGATGAGAGCTCAGTGCAGGCTTACAAAACATCCCTGACAGGTTCCAAAGCACTCCCCCAGGTCTCCTCCTCAAGAAGGAGGAATGGTTGCCATATATCATGGGATAAATCTTTAAGCCTTGGCACAAAACTCTTGGCTTAGGGACATGGTTTAGTGGCAGACCTGGCAGCATTAAGGTAATGGTTGGACTCGGTGATTCTTCCAGCCTAAATGATTCTATTGTCCTAAATCAGTGTAAATGCCCTTCAGGGGTAAGCACTGAGCCCATAGAAAAGCCCCCTCTGGGTCCCCACATCCCAGCTGCAGGATTTAGGCTCAGCAGCAGTGAGGGGATACAAAGATATAGGGGAAGGTTAAATTGGTTTTGCCTGAAACACGCCTGTAACCTGAAACAGGACACATTGGCACGGCATAAACACAACCCATCAGGCATCTTTTCAGGACTGATTCATAAATAATACAAGGTTTTTTTTCCTTTCTCTCTCAGTTTCTGAAGGAGTAGTGTCCTTGGAAAGGCATCTCTAAGAGCTGAACAAGAGGATTTGCCCATCATTCCCTGAGTTTTTAGACCAAAGGTTTCTCTGAATCTCCCCCGCTCTGTTTACTCTAAGAAGCTTTGCTTCTTTAACTAAGATTAAGTGGAGTCAGTGGCTCAGTAATTAGGCTTTAAACCAAGTAGCAATGAATGTCAGGAGTCAGCTCACTCCTGATTCATAATCATAAAAAAGGAATGAGGTCACAGGAGCTGCCTGGCTTGCTTGGGACCCCGTGGAGAAGCTTCATATGCAACGGAATGGGGTCAAGCCACAACCCAGAGCCAGTGGTTATTCCCTCTCATCAGTGCAGCCCCAGCTGCAGAGAGCAGCTATGAGGGATATTTTCTAAAACAAAAATCTCTCTCCAAACCAGAGATATTTGCGAGAAGGGATTGAAGATGAAAATGTGACCCCAAACTGACATTCCTGAAGTGTAGGTGGCTGTGGACAGAATGCCCAAAGACTGGTCCAGTGTCCATACGTGACAGGACCCTCATGTCCATCACAGCAACTAAAAAAGCTGGGAAAAAAAATCAATTTTGTAGAGACCAAAAACAGCACTGTGAAAATGTTTGGCTCTACAAATGTATAATAAATACTATTGTGTCCCCTTAATTTCTACATGACAACTCATCTCGAGGAAAGTCAGGGGTTTATTTATTAACACATTAAGTAAAAACCCTCTGGCTATTTTTTTCAATCTACCAATGGTTTGATTTAGCTGATCGTATTCATCATTTAATTTGGAAATTGCCAGCGGGGCTGCACCATTCCTCCCCCAAAACAACCTTCCTTTGCTGTGCACATGGCATGAGGCTGAGGATGAGGATGGCAACAGCCAGAGCTCTGCTCCCACCTGGTCCTCTGGGTGAGCTGGATGTCCCTGAACAGGGTGAAGGTGCGGGAGCCGCTGAATACAAAGGGCTCCATGGCCACGCCTTTAATAGAGGAATATTCCTTCTCTACCAAGCCAAAAACTTCCATCATATCAAATCCTGGAACAAAGGAAAGCAGAGAAAGCAGTGGTTAGGCAGGAGTGCAAAAGAAATTTGTTTGAAGAGCAGGTTGAATAAGCACAGAGAAGGCGACAGGAGAAAATGCCATTAATGACACAACATCAGCTTGAGTGTACCCCTCGAATGGCAGCCAAGGAACGAAAATAAGATTGTGGGCACATTTTTTGTAATCTCTTCCTCTTGGAGGAGAGTGGAAAAAAGATGGAGGCTTTCACAACTGTGTTTTCAAATCTTCAGAATGAAAAAGACCCTTATGAGAAAGATGTTACTCCAACGATTTCTTCCTTTCAACTACACACAAAGTATTATCTTCAAAAGGCATGGAATCAGTCCAGTAATTGCTAGCAGGGAGAGAAAATGATTTCTACTCTGAAATGCCTTATGTGTAAGAGCCAGAAAAAAATAGGAGAAAAACTTTAAAATACGAACTTTTCCATTTCTCTCTATTCTCAGGAGACACCCAGGGCTGACCTGCCTTGTGTGGGCTACAGAGATTCTCCCCCGACACCTCTGACATCTCCTCTGGCTCGTGCAGCTTCATCTCTCTCCCCCAGCTCATCATTAAAGCTCCAAGTCATTTTCATTGCTGTTTTCTGTTCAGTAAGGCAAGATCTCCCCGTTTGGATTCCGTTTGAGTTTATCTGGGTTTGCAGCAGACTGGGATGAAGGAGATGGTTCCTTCTTGAGCAAACGGAAGGGCTTTATTTCAGTGTGGTGCTTTCAGTCTGGATTCCCTCACCCCTTCACCATTCACAGTCTTCTGCAGTTTCTTGGCTTGAGTTTTTATTTTGCCTGGGGGCTGGGTGCTTTTATTTTTATATGATTTTTTATCATATCCCAGCAGTACAAGGGAGTTTGCCAAAATAAATGACCTACTTGAGGGCCATTTATCTCTGGTATGGTGCTTATAACCCTGAGACTTCCTTTAAAATGCACAGGAGGAGAAGGCTGGAGTCACAATTAAAAACATATTGAAATATAATCCCATTATTGTCACAGAGTCATGGAATCATAGAACAGCTTGAGTTGGAAGGGATCTTAAAGATCATCCAGTTCCATGGGCAGGGATGTTCTTTGCAAGATCAGTTTGCTCAGGGCTACATCCAACCTGGCTGTGGGCAAAGATGAAGTGACTCAAGCAGAGTAACCAGAGCTGAGAACTGCAGCCAGTTCCTCAGTCTCACTAACTCAGAACTCTCTGGGAAGGAGGTGATGCCCCTTTCTAAGAAGAGCTCACTGCCTTCTCAGTAAGAAACACTTGCAGCAAACCAAACAGCACGAGCAGCTCCCACGGCACAGGGAGGAGAAAGGGGAAATTCCTGCCCCAGGAAAACACGTGCAGCCTGGCTGCAGAGAGCTCCTCGGGCAGAGCCACCACTGCAGGAGGCACAGGTGACCCCGGGGACGGACTGAGGGTTTGGAGTTCGACATTCTGAGGAGCCTTTGTGAGCTAGGAATTCAAATCCTCTTGAAATTCAAGGGTTGTTTGAAGCTTCACCTCCTCAAGGCCGGTGAAAATCCTGGGGTTAAGCACTGACAGCCGAGAGCAGGAGCTGGTGGAGCAGCAGAGCATAACAATTCAGGTGCTGCAAAACACTCCTCCACCTGACAAAAGATACGTTCCAATTGTGGTTCTCACACTTCCTCCCTTTTCCTTGGGATGTTTTCCCCACACTCAGTTCCTGCATATGTCTCCAAACCAAGACTGGGCAGTGTTTTCAGTCACAGCCCAGCAGTGCCAGGGCTTGGACCTGCTACTGTACCTCTTATGGAACCTTCCGTGGAGGGGATGGTGGGGCAGGCTGTGAGGACAGAAAAAAAGGGGAAAACTATTAGAGGAAAAAAAGGACAGGAGGAGCAAAATGAACACAGTTCCTTTAGACAGAGGAGAGCAAAACTTAGAATATCCTGCAGCTTCATTCAGAGCTTAGACTTTGACCTTGTTTATATATATATATGGAGGAAGAGAGAATTGATGTTTATGCAGACATAGAAGTTGTTTCCTGGCTTGCCTATCACCAGAATAAAAATAGTGTCTTTCATCATCAAACATCTCCATGCTCACTTTCTTTTAACTAACTCACCTGGCACCTGATGATATGAAATACAAGAGAACATCGTTTTTGGCAAGTTTTTTTTTTAAAAAAACAGACATCAAAACATTTTTTTTTCCTTTTAACAGTGCCTTAGTAGTGTGGTAAAATAAAAATATATGTAGTTTCAAATTTTGTACCTCCAATTAAAAATACACACAGCAAAAAAAAAAAAGTATATCAACTTGAGAGTCCGGCTTTTGATTTCTTTCAGAAAATGCAGAGAGTTTTGAAAAGTTGTGCAGTTTGTCTTTCAGAAATCCTCTTGATGAATCTTCTGAGATGCCACAGGGCAAAAAGCAAGACCAGAGACGAGACAGGGATGTGAAGCTGGAACTTGAGGCACCAGGGCTGTCAGCACTCTGTTCAAAGGCTCAGGTAAAGGGGTGCTTTAGAAAACAGCTCATGAATGCTACTCTCAATCATCTGCTGCCATGTAAATCCCAGGCCATGGATTGGCTATAAACGTGGATGCCAGATGGAGCTGGGACAAAGGGAATGCTTGATGCAAAATGAGAAACGTCCCTGAAAATCAAGGATACTTGGCAGGATGGGCTGTTTCACAGGGGCTTTTCTAGGTCATCAGGATAATGGAATCTAAGAGGTCATTGTGCTGAGCCTTCAGCATAGCCTTGCCATTCTTGCATCAATGCCATCTCCCGCCTCATCAGCAGCCTAACTTCTGTAAAATGTGCAAAACATTTAAAGGAGGTGACTCACTCTCCCCAGAAGACCTGAGATTCCTAAGCCTGTGAGATTTTCAATGCCATTCCTAGTGGTGAAGAAAGGGCACCCAGACTATGACTGCGATGGCCACAGGACCACTAAAGCCAGGATTTAAACCACAAAGACTTAACAAGGTGCTGTGACCTCTGTTGTTCCAAATGGTGCTTAATTTTTTTATATGCCATAATTCCTGTAGAACTGGGTGTAAAACTATTGAAGGGATCTATGGAAATCCATTAAAAAATCAGTTTCTGAAACTTGAGCCTTGCAATGCTGAGCTTGACCAGCCCCTGCATGTAGGATCTTCAACCCATACACTGCCCTTTCCCTTCTCCTTCCAGAAATCAACTTTTCTAAATCTTAGAGAGTGGTTCGGGTTGGAAGGGACCTTAAAGCTCATCCTGTTCCACCCCCTGCCATGGGACACCTTCCACTATCCCAGGCTGCTCCAAGTTCCATCCAGCCTGGCCTTGGGCACAGCCAGGGATGGGGCAGCCACAGCTTCTCTGGGCAAACTGTGCCAGGGCCTTCCTACCCTCAGGGAAGAATTTCTTCCTAACATCTAATTCAAACCTGCTCTTTATCAATTTGAAGCCATCCCCACCTGTTCTATCATTCCACACCCTTGTGAAACGTCCCTCTCCAGCTCTCTCGGAATTGAAGCGGGATGAATGAAAAACAAAAAAAGAAATGATCCCAAAGCAGTCTGTAAACCTGTCCATTTTCCAGGTATCTGATTTTCTTGTTTGGGACTCAGTGAGCTCATTCTGACCCTTGCCCAGGCCCCAGAGTCCCTGTTGCTCGCATCCCTGGCAATTCTCCCCTCCTTCCCAGCTGGCAGCCCTGGGATTGCTCACAGCTCTTTGATCAGGCAATGCTCAGCTTGGGTGAAGCCTCTCAGAGTCAGGGCAAGGATCTCTGACACTGGCACTTTCACTTCTGCTTTGAAGATTTTCCCCGAGACTTTCCAGCCAAAGATTCCTGCTGTCTCGTTATCTTCTTTGGGTTTTGTTTTTCTCTCCAAATCCCAGCCCAATGCAGCTATTCACTGTTCAATAAACATTCACTCCTGCAATGTCAGACCATTTCTCTCAATAATTTGGTTGTATATCAATATTGGGGTCTTTTATTGCACATCCAACTGTTTTCCCAGCATTGTTACATACTGTGTCTCCTTCTTCAAAAAAAGATCCTTTATAAAACATAAAGAATTTAGTATTTCTTCTGTTGTCTTTTCAGCTGCCATAGCCAAACATCTATATTAAACTCTACAAGGTGACTCATCAGCCTTTTGAGAGGAATTGTTTTCTGCTTGAAAGTTCACAGGACTTTTCCACTGTGCTCTGAACACCTCAATAAACCACTTAATCTTGTATGTCCTTTGCTGGCCATAAACTAAATTTTTTCATCTAAGCTGCCCGATTCTTCAATCTTGACTTCACTCAATAAATTTTAAAACTGAAATTTTGTTTGGAATTGTTTCCAATAGTCAGGGAAAACCAGCACTGGCACAATATCTGCATTCTAATATTTACTTATTAAAACCTTTTTTTATAACCCCATTAATTCAACATTTCTCACTAATCCATTTCATAGTTTGCTTGCCATCAGCTATGAGAGCATATGCTCATTAAATTTAATAAGGGACTTTACAGGGAATTTTAATTTAAGACATGTCACACTTCCCTGCACTACATTTTAGTCAAGTTGTGCAGAAATCCTCTAGAATACTGCAGGTCTCCTTACTGAGCCTGCTGTTAGAAGTTCTGAGGTTTCTGGTTGTCCTTGGGTTGTCCCCAGGGGCATCTGTCAAGAGCTGATGGACCCCTCCTGCTGCCCTGCAGAGCCCACACTGTGCTGTCTGCCACTGAATCCCAAACCAGCAACAACCAAGCAGGACTTCAGAGATGATTTACCCTCTGGTTTAGGTGGGATGAATCCTCGGATGGAAGGGAATTTGGACAGCACCGGAGCTGAAAGAGAAAATAAACAGAGAATCATAAAGTGGAAAAGACCTTAAAGGTCACCAAGTCCAACCTTTGACCAAATACCACCACGTCCACTCAACCCCACTGGGGAGTGCCACATCTGCTCGGGTTTTAACACATTCAGGGATGGTGACCCTACCAGTTCCCTGGGGAGCATTGTTCAGCACTTAACCAGTCTTTCAGGGAAGAAATATTTGCTAATATCTGACCTGAACCTCTCCTACCCCAACGTGAGGCCATGCCTGAGCTCTGGTATTCAAGACTGTGATGCCTGGCTCAAAACCCAGAGGGCTGCCAGCCCTTCACACTCACCCCAGAATTTCCAATAATTCGCAGGAGCACGGAAATCGGGGCAGGATTTTCACTTTTCAAGGCTAATACTCTATTGCTGAGCAAAACCCTGGCCTCAGGCAGAGCCCAGTGCTAGTGAGGCCATTCCTGTCCCAGCAGGGGTTGCCTGGAGGCTGACAGGCTGGGCACATCCCGGCTGACCCCTGTACCTGTCCGGCCTGTGGTGGATGTGCTCTCGCTCTCTCCCGTGTAGTGGACGGCAGAAATGGTCACCTTGTAGGCTCGATCAGGCAGCAGGGACTGCAGGGTCACGCTGCTGCTTTTGCCAGGAGCCATGATCTGCAACGGGGGGAAAAAAAAAACATCCCAGAGTTTGGGGTTCTCATTCCAGCTCTAACTCAGAGCCCAGGGTTAGGTGGGGCTGACTCCTGGGGCGTGAGGCTCAGAGCAGCATTCCTGCTCGGCTCAGCCCAGGAAAGCTTGGCTGTGTGTTGCTGTTGGATTTGCAATGGCCAGAGGAAAAGCTTTTTCCCATTCAAAGTTCCCAATATTCCCCACAGAAACGCAGCAGAAGTGCGTTGTAACAGGATAGCCCGGCTGTTTAAGTAGGGAATCTGTGTTTTAAAAGGATAATATTTAAACTCCCTAAGCCAGAGAGGCAGTAGGTTTATCCCCCACCCCCCTGCCTCCAAGAATTCCCCACCACAATTCAGGGAGCAGAGAAAGCTCTGTTATTAGTGGCTTTGATGGAGATAAATATCTTAATTACAAAAGAGTCTTGGAGTTCTGTTTATAAAGCAACACATCAGCAAGAAGAGATTTGGTTTTGAGTCCCCATGTCCTAATGCTAAACCTGACTGGAGTGAGCAGAGTTCCTCTGGTCACATTGTCCCCATGAGCCTCTGGCCCAGTGTCTGTGCCCTACAGAGGAGCTGGACACTCACAGTTTGCTGGGCAGCAGCATCAGAAACGGGGCTGAAGGTAATTTTGTAGTGCTGAACGCGGCCGTCAGGAGGGGTCCAGTGCACCTGGAGGCTGCTGGGGGTCTCGGAGTCGATGAAGAGGTTGGTGGGTGGGCTCCTGGAATCTGTCACAGGGGTGGAAGTCGAGCAGCATGAAAAGCAGGGAGAGATCTCTGTGAGTGGAGCCGGCAGTGTTTGCTTCCAGGCCCATTTCTGAACGCCCCAGTGCTCTGCTGTGCAGGTGACCAACATTCACAGCAGACACAGGGCACCAGGCAAGAGGGAAAACAGATCCTGGAGGGATGAGGACTGCCCAAGTACAACACACCACAACACAAGCATTCAGCAATTCCAAGCCTAGGACATGGGAATAATTCTTGGGAAGGTGAAAAAGTCCTGGAAGCACAAGGCAAAGAGACCCACTGTACAGACCATGAACAAACACCAAGGCTGCTCAAACTGGAATTGAATTTCATCAAGCTGGACAAACAGCTTTACTGGCAATTAAACCTGGATCACACATCAGAGTTACTCCATCATAATTTCTAATATTTTTCAGCTTTTTCTGTTCTAAAATTACTCTTAAAAAAAATACATCCCAGAGCATCCAGCACACCAGAGTCCTGTGTAGAGCTTCTGACACCAACACCCACAGCCCTGGAATGGGTGACACACAGTGCCTGAGCTGCCCCCTCTTCTCTGGCCCTGTCCTGGGATGGATGAATGGATTCCAAACAGGTGATGGGCTGAGCCAGACAACTAGAAAAGAGTTTGCCAGAGACAAAAGCTGAGCAATTTTTATTTAAATAAATGTATTTCTTTCCCTGGGGTCCTGTTGAGAAGCAAACTGGATCTGACCACAGAGGCCCTTATGCTAGAGGGATTTCTCTGAGCAGAGGTTGAGAGGGAGGAAGTGACAGGCAGAGGGGCTAAATCAGTTCAAAAAGAGGCTCAAGAACATGGGGTCATTTGCTCCTGGTGCTTGTTTCCAAGATAAAAGCCTGTGTCTGTCCTTAAACCCATGCTGGTGTGAAGACACAGAAGTCCTGGGCAGAGAAAAAGAAGAATTTATTCAGAAGACACTAAAAATGGTGGGTGAGCCCTAAAGACAGTTGAAGAAACACACCCAGATGAGGAGGTCTTTATTCTGCAGTTTTCCCCTAAGGATGTTCTGCCCACCCAGCAAAGCCTGGGGTGACCTTAAAGCCCAGGTTGGGTGAAGATCGTTTGCAGCTTCATTGATCCTCCTTCCCTTTTGTTTGTAAAATGGGCTTTTACTGAGGCTGAATGAAGACCTGCAGCAGCTGAATCAGGCTGGAGGCTGTTGCTGTGCTCCACCACAGAGAAGAAAACAAGAGTGGGAATAAAGTCACTTCAGCAGCACTTCATCAGTCAGTGATGTATCTTTGCTGCCTGCACTGGCCAGTTCCTTCACCTCAGGTCAGGGGAGACTGCTTAAGCAAACTTTAAAGGGAGAGTTAGGGGAAGTCTTTAGAGTCAGGTTTATTCTGGAAAGCCCTCAGGCCTGGCAGAGCTTGATGGCATGGATGTGACAGACAGGGGACAGGCCACCTCCTGAAGCTGCCCTGGAGGATAGAAGCATCTCTGCCACCATCTGTGTCTTTGTTTACCTCTTCAACCTCTGCTCCTCCACAGGAGCAATCCCTGCATGTTCTCAGGTCTAACCAGCATCACAGGCACACAAATACTCAAATAAGAACAAAGCCCTGGGCTCCACTCCACCAAGATGCCCACTGCAATGATTATTATCTATTAACTACAAGCCTTGTTTTTTCCTGCCATGGGTTGAAGCTTCATTCTCACATTTCAATTTCTTTTACTTGCCATGCATACTCTGCTAGGAAGAGCTCACTGAGGAGCTGGATAAAGAGATTTCCCCACAGCTTAGCTGGAGGAGCAGGGCACACACACACTTTGCAAAACACTTCCATGCAAAGCCAGCCAGGGTGGCTCAGGCAGGTTTCAGCAGCAGTTCCCATCCAAACTGCCCTCTCCTTGTCCTTCAGGACTATTATCAAGGCACTCTTTTCTTTTGCTCAAGTTCTTTTTCCCCAGCCTGATGAAAGAACTCTCCCTCAGTACAAAAGAAGGTTTTTGGCTGATTCTCAGCAGGACCAAAGCCATCCCTTCCAGCATTTTCCAGAATCACCATTCAGCAACACCTCCATGTCCCAGCAGATTCCTCTCAGGAAAGAATCATCTGCACTCCCCTGTGCTTGCTTGGAAGGTTTGTGTACTTTGAAGTACCACTAAGGTTGTTTATTAGTATGACAAGTGATCACTGTGAAAAGCCTTTGGTCAAGGAAAAGGACTTTGCTAACACTTAACAATTTATAAAACAGACTGAAAGGAGAGCTCAACTCAAATGAGAATTCAGTCTAAATATAACAGAGAGAAAAGAAGAAGCCTCAGAACCGTGGGTAAGAGCACACTTTGACTATTTTGTTGTCTGTGGGAAATACATCAGCATGCTTTTGTTCCTGCTCTGCCTCTTGAAAAGTCTGCAGGGAAAAGTTTGCTAACTGGGTTACTGAAAAATAATCCCAAAGTTTTTCTTTCCTCTAGTCAAGACAACGAATTTTTAAAAATCCAATTTCTCCAAGGCAAGAAGTGACCTGCACCATATCGCTGTCTCCAAATTTTCTTTTCCAGCTAAAGCTACTCACTGATTTTGAGTTCATAAAATGACAAGTCTCAAACCATAACTTTGAAACAACTTTTCTTCCTACCAGAAAGATGAGTGGCCTCATCTCAGTCCTTCCAAGTGACACATCACAGTGGTGAGAGTTGTTGGTTTCTATAAGAGGATGAAGTTTCTGGTCACCTGTATTTTGTGAGGGGTTGGTGTCTGCAGGGTCCCATGATTGTAACACATGTGGTCTCAAAATGTGTGTTTCAGGTAAGACAAGAGGCATTACTGACCCTGAATAAAATAGACTTGGTGTTTTTACCTCACTCCAGGAGAGGAACTCAGTTCCATTTCACAAAACCAGAGGCAAAGAGCTTTGCTCTGACCTGGCAATTTTTTTCCCTTGACCTTCAAAGAAGAAAGTATTCAGGGAAGCTGAAGGACAGGGAGAGAATCTTGTGTTACCAGTTCCTGCTGAGTTTCACTTCAGCCATTGTCCTTAAACTTCAGCATTTCTTGGAAATTCTACCAAGACATTTTTAAGAAAAACTTCATGACTTGACCTCTCCTTACATAAAGGGATGTTGCCAAGAGAGAAAAAGAGAAAAGCAATGATGAAAGCAAAAGAAAGCATTTCCTCCCTCCACAAGCTCCTCCAGCACACACTCTTGGTATTGCTCAGCACAGCCTGATCAACGCTGCTCACCACATTGCCACCCAAAGTCTGCCATCCTGAGGAGAACCACAGAGCTTTCATCACTCTGCCAGCCCTCAGAATTTCATTTTGTAATGAAAATTAAGGGGGAGAGGGCTCAAAAATCAGAGCAGGGGGTCTGGGTTTTCAGATAGCATCAGAGGTTTCCATGCTGTGTCTGGATGAGTTGTTGTCCACCAGCTCTGATGGGGGATTAACACCACTGGACATCCTGACCAGGCACAGTACAGGGTGGAAGTTTTTTGCTTGAAATATGGAAGATTTGAAATATAACCGTATCCCAGGAGTTCCCAGAGTCCTCCCTAGTGCCACATCAGCCCACCCATTCATTGTACAAGCCTTCAGCAATTTTCTGGCAACCCCAGGTTTCCCCTGACCTGCCCCAGAGCAGCACTGGAAATCATCAGCCACCCCTTCTGTGCCACTTCTCCTCTGTGAGCACTTCTTACTTTACACACTAGAAAAGAATTAGCATCCAAACCATTGGTTTCACCAGCAAATATTGGCTGGGAGAAGTGTGGCAGTGTCCTGTCTGCTCCTGCAAAGGGCCCAGCAGCACCCAAGCACTGTGTTGGCTGCCCAGCTGCACTCCTGGCCTCCTGGAGAATTTTATTTTCTTCATGCAAAAGGCAAAGTCTGACAATTCCCAAGGCTCCCGCGCAAGGACAGCAGCTGACAAGCAGAAATCAAATTGCTTTCCCTGTCCCACTGCAGTGCCAGCAGCAGCAAGGACTGGCTTGTGCAAATGTGCCTAGAAGGGCACTGTCACGTGTCATTTTGCCGGGCTGAGAGAGCTCCTCTGACATTTCATAATTCAGAGCTTAAAACCTGGTAATTAATTTTCCTACACCCTCCAAACAGCTCTAATTGTCCTCTTGTCAACATATATCAGCAGGATGCTTGCCTTTTTTTTTTCTTTTGTTAGTATGCACTCCAAAGTACTTGTCTGAGGTAGCTTCCTATAAAAAAAAATTCATTATTTATTATTGATAAAATCTGAGCTTCTCATTCCAAGATTACCATTTACTTCAAGCTTCATCAGCTCAACATCAGCCTAAATGGGTTTATTCTGCAGAGGAGGATGAGATCTGAGAGGGGAGGGAGGACTGCTGGTGTTGAAGGGATTGTGTTCCATTCACTTCCAACAAAGCCATTTCACAGGCAATATTAATTACCAGGACCTCTGGGAGTGCCACTTTTTAACCTCCTATCCTGCCTGTACAAAGCCAGATTTAGATAATGCTTCCAAGGCAGAGTGTGCCTGCAGGATTCCCTCCCATATTTGTAAATGCCCTCAGTGAGGCACAGCTCAGCAAGGACGTAGCTCAGGAAATCCTCACCCTCCCTACGGGCAATATTTTATTAGCAAGAACCATTCCTTAGGCAGCACAGTGGCACGTTCAGCTGAACACCCTCAGAATTCATCTCCATCCGTGCACTGCACTGAGGTAGGGGAGGGATGAAATGTGTTCCACATGGAACACGTGCAAGGATTGCCAGGTGCCTCTAAAATGCACCAGCCTGATGTGATTGCCCAGCCTCTTGTCCTCAGGACAGGTCGAGAACACTTTCAGGCAGAAACCTAAATACCTCTAGCTTTTTTCAGACATTTGGGGTTGGGTTTTCAGAGCTGGAGGCGCCCAGTCTGAGCTGCAGGGCTGTGCTGGGTTGTGAGACATCCCATGCCCTGTTTGTCACCCCTGGGCTGTGGATGCCAGCACTGGTCACTTACTGGTCCTGTGGTGAACAGAGACAGTGTCACTTCGAGCACCATCTTTGTAGTAGGCCCAGATGGATATTTTGTAGTCAGTGTTCTTCTGCAGGCCGGGCAGGACGGCTGTCACCACATTTCCAGCCAGGGAGAGCTGCAGCAGGGGAGGAAATGAGTCAGTCCCACTCCCAGACATCCCCAGGCTGGTTGATGCCACCCGAGTGCCTGGCTCACAGATTGTCTGTAGGCACAAATGAGTTAGCACCAGGCTCTGGGGCCAAAGTTTACTGTTTGGGGCTGCACACATGTCAGCAAAGGCAAAATTCCAGCCGTGAAAAATGCAGAGCAGATGCCTGTGCACGGCAGCCCAGTTATAATCAGCAGCTCCTTCAGCACCACAACACAGAGCTCTGACACAAGGCAGTGCCTGCTGGGAGCACAGAGTCCCTTTGCTGAGTTTCCAGCTTCTAGGGGAGCAGGAGACAAAGCCCCAGTCCCCCTCGTTCCAGCCCAGATGGAACATGTTGGGTCTCACTCACTGCAGGAGAGACTTGGGTATTAAGCCTCTATTTAAACTGGTTTGACCTCATACTGGAAATAAAGCTTCAGATGGAAGGGGGCACCTGCTCCATCCCTGCCCCTCCTGCACAGCTCTGTCTCTGGTCATGCTCCTTTGGGTGCTCCTCACTTGGACCTCATCCTTCCCAAAGAGCAGTATCCCAAAAGTATCAGTGCTTCCTAGCACTGAGGAGAGGAAATGCTTCAGCTTCTTAAAAGCAGTATCTCCAGCAATAAATGCTTGAGTATTGTCTTTTTCTTATCCACAACATCTTGACATTGGGGGCTGGTGATCCTCTGCAACCCCAGATCTTTTTCTACTGAATTGTTTCTTAGCTATTTGTTCTACATCCTGTATACCTGTGGTTAATTATTCCTGCCTAAGCTTAATACTTTCTGCTTGTCCCTATTAAATTTCATCCTTGAGGTTTCCTAGAACCCTTCTGCAATCTTCCCAGAGCCTGTAGGACTCTGCCCTGCTGTCCCTGCTGCTTCCAGCCCTCAAGGTGACTGCTCCACTGAAAGCCAGACCCAGGAGGGATCCTGCTGAACTGTTCAATTGCTGGAGAGCATTTCCCTGAATAGCTTTACACAGCTCTCTGCCACCCTGGCAGGTGAGTCCCGAGCCAGCCCAGCCTTCCCAGAGTTGTGTGTGGGCTCATACCTCCTGAGGCTTCTCTCCACTGGCTGTGCTCCACTTGATCTGATAGACAACCACATCCGAGGCAGCGACAGCTTCCCACTGCAGGCGGAGGCTGTTCCCGGAGAGCTCGGTGACCTTCAGGGCACGGGGAGGGGGCACCTTCACTGAGGGGGGCACAAGGAACAGGAGCTGAAGTGCAGGCTCTGACAGCAGCTTGTCAGAGCCAAGGTGGGGAGCAGATGGCTGGGGAGCAAAACATCAACCGAGCAGATGTCTGAGACCAGCCTGTCTGTCGCTTCTGCAGACCCGTATGATAACAGTCATCAGGACAGACAGGGGTAAGTTATTTTTAAAGCCCTAATTAAGACAGGTTATCTCGTTTACAGAGAGCACACATATCACATTGGTTTTGTAAAGGGAAGTAGGCTGGGAGGGCTCTCAAGAATGCAGAGGTTAGTGATACATCATGGTTTTCTTCGTTTGCTTCTTCTCTTTATCCCTTCCACCGCATTTTGAGCATAACACAGCTGGACATATTCCACACACAAAGAACAGCAGCCATCTGTGCTCTGTGCAAGGGGTTTGGCCACTGCTGCGGCCAGTCTTCAAAACATCTGAGTTCAGAGACACACAAACCAACTTTGTCCCCTCTTACTGAGGCCAGAAGTATTTCTGTTCCTTACTTACAGGTGGTGACATTGCCAGTAATTGGAAAGGAGTCCCCTTCATCGTACGTAGATGTGACACTGATGAAGTATTGCGTGAGGGAGGACAGAGGCCTCAGGACAGTGGATGTTGCGGTGCCAGGAACTTCCACCTGCAGAGGAGAAGTTGTGTGAGTATTGTAAGAGGCAGGCTGAGACACCTGGGCTGTTCAGCCTGATGAAAAAGAGACAGACAATTCATTACAGCTTTTCAGTATTTAAAGGGAGTTTATAAGAAAGATGGGAACAGGCTTTTTTAGCAAAAAAAAGTCTGCTATAGGGCAAGGGGTCCTGGCTTTAAACTAAAAGAGGTAGATTCAGATGAGATATAAGGAAGACTTTTATAACAAGGGTGGTAAAACACTGGCACAGGTTACCCAGAGAGGTGGTGGATGCCCCATCCCTGGGAACATTCAAAGCCACATTGGATGGGGATCTGAGCAACCTGAGCCAGCTGAAGATGTCCCTGCTCACTGCAGGGGAATTGGACTAGATGGTTATGGATGTCCCTTCCAACCCCAACCCTCCTGTGATTCTAGAGGGTACAGCTGCAAAGAGGACAGCATGTGGTGATAGCTGCAGCAGAAGTGCCTATTTCAGAGTTAACACTCTGCCAGCACACAAAGCTCTCCCTGAACCACGCAGCTGAAGGAGAACAGGGCGTTACCCAACTCCCCAAGTCCCTTTGTTCCTGCCCCCAGCCCTTGAGGACTCACCTGTCCAGCGTTTCCCCCTCTGCCAGAGACATAAGTGACGTGGTGGGCGCGCACGGCCGCAGCCGCCGCCTCCCAGCTGACCCGCACGGACGAGTGGCTCAGCTCCGAGAAGCTCAGGAACCTGGGAGGGCTCAGGGCCACTGCAACAACAGTCAGGGACAGCACTCCCATCAGGGACAGCCCTCCCAGTCAGGGACAGCACTCCCAGCTAGGGACAGCACTCCCAGTCAGGGACAGAACTCCCAGTTAGGGACAGCACTCCCAGTCAGGGACAGCACTCCCAGTTAGGGACAGCACTCTCATCAGGGACAGCACTCCCAGTTAGGGACAGAACTCCCAGTCAGGGACAGCACTCCCAGTCAGGGACAACACTCCCAGTTAGGGACAGCACTCCCAGCTTCCGCAGGCTGCACGAAGGAAAGGTCACCCACTGCCTCCTGATGCTCTGAGATGATCTCACCTTGAACTAAGAGGCTTGCTCATTATGCAGGAAAATATTCCCTTTATTCACTACCACATGCACATCTGGGGGGGTTATGAAGGGCTGCTGTGGATTTAGGCGAGGGAACAGCCAGATGATCGCCTTTTTCCTCCCCAGACTACAAAGACTTCAAGGAACGCCTCTGTCAGAGGTCCCTTATTACCAGGGGAACACCTTTTTCACAGCTCACCGTGCAGCCAGAGATCCCCTTGGGGACCAATATTTGCTTCAGATCCAGCAGAAAAGAGGCAGCATGTGTGCAAGCCACATGCACAATATGGGAAGCACCTCATTTAACACGTCTCTCCTGCCCTGAGTGCTTAATAACAACTCAGTAAGCAGCAGCAGCACTTACGGGTGGTTTCCTGGATGCTGGCTGGCTCACTGGCATCTTCCCCATACATGGCATACACTGCCACAGAGTACCCAGTGCTGGGGGACAGCCCCTCCAGCAGCACCTCGGGCTGGGTCACCTTCACCTGCCAACAGAGAGGGGTTTTAGGGTACCCTTCAGCTCTAGGGTACCTCCCAATGCATTTAAGAGACCTCACAGAGGCATGGGCCGAGGACCCTTTGGTTACACTAAGAGGATATCTCCACTCTAGGACGGTCCCAGAATCATAGTATCACAGAATATCCTGAGCTGGAAGGGACTCACGAAGATCATCAGAATCCAAATCCTATTCCTGAACAGGAAAGCCCCACCATGTGCCTGAGAGTGTTGTACAAATTCTGTTCGACCTCTGTCACCCTGGTGCTGTGACCATTCCCTGGGGAGCCTGTTCAGCGCCCAACCACCCCTGGGTAAGGAACCCTCTCCTGATATCCCACCGACACCTGCCCTGACACAGCTCCAGCTGTTCCCACGGCTCCTGCCACTGGTCACACGGAGCAGAGATGGGAGCCTCCCCTCCACTTCCCCTCCTGAGGAAACTGCAGACCCTGATGATGTCTCCCCTCACTCTCCTCTCCTCCAGCCCCTTCCCCACCTGGGCCGTGCTCTGCCGTGCTCTGCCTCCCTTGCCCTGGGACACCAAACCGGCTGGGGACGCGCAGCATCTCCTCCTAACCCTGCTCTGCAGAGCGCTGAGCATCTCACACCAAAATGCCGCTGCTGCTGTGGGTTGGATCAGGGGGGGATCCATCCGGGAGCTCTGATCCCGCTTTTCCCGGCCCCGTGGGCAGCTGTGGCAGGAGCGCTGCCGGGCTGCTGCCATCTGCTGCCAGCACGGCACGGGCACAGCTCCGCTCCCGCAGCCCGCTCCCCGCACAAAGACACCACTGACATTCAGGAGCCGGCACCCACTGCAGCACAGCTCATGAGAGGATGGGAACATTTTAATGCTGGTTTTGCAGATGCCCCGTAGGTCTGGAGTGTTGCACTCTCGCAGGGAGCAGGCCAGGTAGCTGTGGGAATGTTTTAGTGTGATGAAATGCAAAATAAAATGTTGGTGTCGCTTCAAGTGTTCTGAATCATATAAAAATCCCATGATTATGCTCTGAAAG
This sequence comes from Cyanoderma ruficeps, assembly GCA_008694505.1. Lineage (NCBI taxonomy): Eukaryota > Metazoa > Chordata > Aves > Passeriformes > Timaliidae > Cyanoderma > Cyanoderma ruficeps. The sequence goes on from VZDJ01000175.1 coordinate 5,780,971, forward strand.
CAGAGTATTAACTGTTCTGTTTTGAAAACCATGCTGCTTTGCTGTGCATTCCAAAGGAGAATCTTAGTCAAAGAGGCAATAAATGTTCCTCACCACTCACTTTGTTTTTTTTTAAATTCATATCAGCAGTCTACAGGTACTCCAGATGAGGCATTAAAATGCACAACAAAGGGTTCTTAGATGTTTTTAAGGATTTTTCCATTATCAAGCATTGTTTTGTTCATCTGCAGTGTTGTAGGTCTGTTTTCAGATGCCAGCAAAATCCTCCCTAACACATTTTCAATTAACATTTAAAGATACACACAGTCAAGATGTTTATGTACAGCCTCAAGGATACAGTGATTACACTTGGGGCTGCAAGGATGTGAGTTCAGTGCCTGGTTTCCAGGGCCTCAGAAGGCAGTCAGATCTCTCCCATGCTCTAATTTCCCACAAGAAACCCTCACAGTTATAAATCATTTTGAGACAAACCATTTAAAAAGGAATCTTTTATGAAAGCTGTTTCTGGCAATAATTCTGATACATTTTTTTTCTTTGACCACACGATATCAATTGCCAAAGCTCAGAGCTAGCGCTAAACTCAGCCCAGGCAGAGAAAAAACAACATTATCACTATTGTGACAAACTCTACCTCTGTTGTATAGTCCTCTGCTCCATCAGGGGCTGCAGAGCACAGCACCAGGTAGTGTGTGGCTCCCTGGGCTGCTTTCCAGCTCAGCCTCAGACTGTTGTGGCTCAGCTCAGAGACGCGCAGGGAGCGAGGGGAAGACAAAGGCACTAAAGAGAAAAATAAGGCACAAAGGTACCTTCAGTGTATGAGGTCTGAAACAACCCAAAACCCAGGGGACACCTGGCTTTACAACACCTACAGCAAGCTGGTGGGCACCCAGCCCATGTCTAGCACAGTCTCTGTGTTACAGAGAGTTTAATTCACTTGGAGACCGTGGATTAGAAAAAGGAAAACAGCGAAGAGTCGCAATATATTTCTAGCAGGGTGTGTTACTGACACATTCTGCTTTGCAGAATGACGAGGGTGGAAAGGACCCCTGGAGGTCTCTGGCCCAACCAGCTGCTCAAAGAACTGGTTGCTCAGGGTCTTGTGTGGCCCCGATATTTTCTGAGCCTGAGCTCTTCCCAAGGAAAACTTTTCAACAGTTTTCTTTTCCCCAAAACAACCTTGTGTAAACAATATTCCTTTCCCATAAAACAGGTGTTGTTTGCTATTTCTGTTACTCAGCCAATGGGAGAGGTGTCAGCCCTATGGACCAATAATGTGCCTTCTTAGTGAAGAATGTTATAAAAGGGCTGAATGAATTGTAAATAAAACCTTCTGATTTCTCCTGCCTCCTGACTGGAGTCAAGCACCTTTATTTCATGTCCTATTGCGACAGTCTTGTCTGCTCGACTTCTGAGCATCTCCACAGATAAAAAGAGCTGAACTTGAGCTGGGAAGTACACAAGGCAGGCTCCAGTCTGAGGTGGTCAGAGAGGGAGCTCTGCTCCCCTTCCACCACCGTCCATCAGCACAATTGTCTCTACTCACGGGTGGAGGTGACGCCTCTGAGCGCGTCGCCCACGGCCGCGCCGTAGACCGGGGTCACCGACACCAGGTACTCGGTGTGCGAGGTCAGGTTGGACAGCTGCACCCAGGACACTGCTCCCTCCAGAACCACCTGCAGGCACAAGGCAGGGCTGTCAAGGCAAGGAGGTGCTGCTGATGATGCCTTGGGAGGGCTGACCTGAAACACAGACTGGACAGAACTAGAGAATAAAGTAGGGATTTATTGAAAGGCCTCTAGGATAAGCCTTGGGCAGGACAGGGCCTGACGAGGACTACACCCAAGGTGGACAAAGAATGGCCACAAAAATGCATGACTGGTCACGAGGTCTTACATTTTTATAAGTTTTGGTCCATTTGCATATTGGGGTTTAATTGTCCAATTCAGGTTGTGAGGTCTCATCCTTCTTGTTACTCTCTTCAGCCCACCATTGTTTGTGCTTTTGGGCCTGAAAGTTGTCCTTGGTCCTCAGCAGGAAAAGGATTTGTTTTGTCTCCCTACTCTGTGAGGAGAGCTGACTAACACTTAATATGAAGCTCAGAACTACACCCCTGGGCAGCACAGAATGTGAAAATCTTAAAGGCCAAAACTTAAGACATCACTGCTCTTCAGCAATGGAACGGCTGGGCTGGCCATCCCTGGCCAGTGTGGCTTCTCTGTGGCAAATCTGTGCCCAGAAACAGGAAGTGCAGTTTCCCCCTGTGCTTTGTGTTAGCTAAAATCTCTCCAAAACAGGGAGGTGAGAGGCAGAAAGGATCCCTGTCCTCTAAGCCTGGGATTTGTGCAAACACTAAGCACAAGACTCTAGTCATGCTCTCGCCGAAATCAATGGAAATTCGTCCACAACTGGGATTTGCTTTTTTCAATCATATCCATCACAGATGAGCATCCTTGGACAGTTCTCTGTACCTGAGTGTCCTCCTTGGGTCAAAACACATGATTTAGGGAGGGGATAACACTGGCTAAGAGAAAAATCAACATCTTCTGTCTTGTCACCCTATTACCTCATCACATTTACACTCATTGTGTATTTAATTTCATCTCTGGCTTAACTGATGTCTCACTGCCACCCTCTTCTTGTCCACCCAAGCCTACTTAAATTCCCAGCCACCCTCTGGGAGCTGTGGCAGTTTCAGGTGTCCCGGGAAAGGTCTCTCACCTCTTTGGGGGTCCCACCCTTGGATGGATAATACACAACCCGATATTTCTTCGGTGGTCTCAGAGGAGGGCTCCAGGCCAAGTGCATGCTCTTGGAGGTCACAGCTGATATTTTCAGGTCAGTTGGGCTGAGCTGGGGACCTGTGTTCACAGGGGTGTCTTTCACAGCGCTGCCTAGGAATTAAAAACGCCGTTATTTCCTGATATTCACACTTCTCATGCCAAACATACTTTCCAGCTCATAAATATGAGTGACATTTTTCAAATCAAGTTGCAGCCTCCTTCCCTGTAGAGTACAGAAACTGTTCCAGACTGCTCTGAAATAAATATTTTAAAACTGAATGCACAGAGAACATAAATACTCCATAAAGAGCAGGCTGTGTATTTTGCTGGGTGCTGCAAATAATTCTTCAACACAAGTCTGCTTTCCTCATTCACACAGATTTGCCAAAACTAACAAGCAAAATTTACTTTGGTTTCTTTTTGAAGAAGCTAATTTTTCTTCAGCCTAACCTTCACCTTTGTAAAATGTCTAATTATGTCAAATACAAATGAATAAGAATAAATGAATTTATTTATGTGAATGTCCAGAGCATTAAAATAAAACTATGTTTGAAATGTAGATGTTCCCATTCTGCTTAGGTCAATCTTAGAGCAAAAAGAGATATAAATCTGTACACGATATTTCTCCTGAGAATCTAAGCTAACATCTGGAGTGGTTCTTCATGGTCTTCATCATGCAAAGGAAAGAAAGCAAAGGAAAGAAATGGCTGCTTGATTTGAACTTGAAAAGTCCTTGGAGATCCAAAAATGCAAAGTTTAGTAGAGAAAAAAAAAATCTGTTTAGGTGTTTTATCATCTCCTCATCCTACCTCCACATTTACCCTATACACTTTCCCTAGTATATTTTCATCTTAGTTCTTCTGCTTTTTCTGCCTCTTTTTGAAAGGAGAAAAGGAGATGGTTACAACACATTTATCACACCATATGATAAAGGAAGAGAGAAAGCTTTTCTCTATAATGGAAATTGCTGTCATTAGGTGATTTTACCATCCTGGAGGAAGGGGGATGGCGAGCAGCAGGAAGCTCAGCTCTCACTGGGGAGGTCCCACTTCACCTGTGGTTTCCTTGTGGCTCCTCTCCTTGATCCTGGTGCACAGGACCCGTGTGAGTTTGCCCACCAGGGAGCTGAGCAGGGGGAAGTCCAGCACGTTGTACACGGTGAGCTCCAGGGGCTCCGAGGCCACCTGCCTCAGCTCCGCCTCATCCGCATTCTTCACCCCTGCCAGCAGAGAACCAGGCTCAGAAACTCCCGGAGACGAGCAGAGGGACTCCCAGGGGTGGGCTCAGCACCACCCTGCCCTCCCAGCACTGCCTCCCCAGCACTGCACTGCCAGGGTGGGCTCTCAGTGCTCTGGGCTTTCCTGCAGCACCTACCTCACCCCAGCCTGGGCTGAGCTTCCAGTGCCTCAGTGCCCCTGGGCTCTCCTGCAGCAACCACATCATTCCAGCCTGGGCTGAGCTTCCAGTGTCTCAGTGCCCTTGGGCTCTCCTGCAGGAACCACCTCACCCCAGCCTGGGCTGAGCTTCCAGTGTCTCAATGCCCTTGGGCTCTCCTGCAGCACCCACCTCACCCCAGCCTGGGCTGAGCTTCCAGCTCATGAAGGCCTTTAGTGGCCTGGAGACAGCCTGGTGAATCTTCCTTCTCTTTTCCTGCCTCCTTACCTCTTGCAGGCTTTGCTATCAGAAAGGCAGGTATTTTTCAACCCAAGAGGCAGTTGGCATAAACGGATGAGGGACTGAATGAACAAACAACCATTTTATATTTATGAGGTGCCAGCGCTCCCCACAGAGAGCCTGTTGTGCATCAGAACATCACATTGCATTTCAACAGAGTCGGGGATGAGCAGAAAGCAGCTCGTTTATATAACAGAACTTCTCCATCACACAGCATCCTCCATCCCCATCCTTCAGCTCCCCATCTTCATTAACTCTCTGCTGACCAAGCCCCACAGTACAACTCATTTTGCTTCCCAGAGCTATGTTCAAGGTTCCCTAACACTGCCCAAGAATGCTCAGCAACTCTCCTCCCTCCAGAAAAGCCACTTACCTGCATAACCCTATGCAATAAACCCTCACTTGCATGTTTCTAACATAAATTAGCACTTAAACTTTTGGAGATTGCAATTTTAAGGGAGTTTTTATGTAATTTTATTGCTCATGTCTCCAGAAGACCTCGTGTGGTACTCAAGGCCTGAGCTGCTCACGGCCATTCTGTGTCTCGGTGTTGCTGCCAGACAGTGAAAAGCAGGTAATGTTATTCAGAGGAATGAGAAATTGTGAGAGGCAGTAATTATACAGGAGGTCTCCTGCCATCCCCAATACAACGTTCTTTTGCCTAATTCCACAGCTGAGAATATTGTTTTCATGGCACTGGTCCCTGAAGCTCCTAAAGGTCTTTAGATGGGAGGTGTGAAATCTCTCATGTAAATACTTTCTCAAAAAAAAAAAAAAATCTCGTTTGAAGACACTGCCTGGGCTGAATAATGAGTTAATTTTCATCTGAGCCACCATGTAATGAGGTGTCACCCACTACCTCAGTTCTACGGCCTCAGGATGCTTCTGTCAAAGTTGAGGGAACATAACCTACAATTTGAAGATGACCAAAAAGAGGTTGGCTGTGTCCTACAGCTGATCAATAGCTGTGATCTTACCGATGGCAAATATCTCTATGCCCAGGTTTTTCAAGGTCTGAGCAGCCAGGTTGGCATCATCCTGGGATTTCCCATCAGTCAGGAGGATTACCAACTTCTCAGCCTCCAGCCGGGCACCAGCATCTGGTCTCAGATTCTGCTCCAGGACATGGGTCAGTGCTAGACCTGGGGAGGGGCAGAGATGGAGGTTGTGCCACAGCCTTCCAAAAAAGCCCCCATGCCTTCCCTGTTTTCTCTGCTCCCCCGTGGCCACAGTCCCCACAGAGCCCACCATCCATGGGAACAGCCTCCCCCGCCGTGGCTGCACCAGCTGTTTGGGGCCCTGCAAGGTGGAGTTACCTGTGAAGGTGTTGCCACCCTTGTAGCGCAAACTCCTCACGGCCTCCAGCACCTGTTCCCTCGTGGAGTAAGAGCTCAGATCCCACTCTGTGCGGGGGTCACTGCTGTACTGGGACAGCCCTGGGGGAGACAGGAGCTGTGGGCATCCAGGCAGCCCAGCTGAGCTGCAGGAGACCCACTCTGGGAACTGGTGTCTGGGAGGATGACACAAAATAATGACAGGGACTAGGGGTGAGCAGGTGGGGCTTCTAACTCCACTTCTCTGCATGGTTCTGAGAAACAGCATGAAGTGGAGTCAGGGAAGGTTTAGGTTGGATATCGGGAAAAGGTTCTTCCCCCAGAGGGTGGTGGGGCACTGAACACGTTCCCCAGGGCAGTGGTCACAGTCCCAGGCCTCACAGAGCTCAAGGAATGTTTGGCAGGCACAGGGTGGGATCCTCAGGGTGTTCTGTGCAGGTCCAGGACTTGGACCTGACGATTCTTGTGGATCCCTCCCAAATCAGGATATTCCACAATTCTGTGATTCTATGGCCCTGCCCTGCTGTCAGCAAAGTGATGCTTCAGACCCCGCGGGGTGCAGGGGTACATACCTCTGTCGTGATGATCAGAGGTATCTGACAAAGTGTCAAGGTTAATCTGGGTCAAACAATCAGCTGCAAGGGCTGAGAAGGGTTTACACCATCTTATTTCATGTACAGCCTGGCTGTCAGCATCCCTCAGAGCTGGAAGCAGCCCCATTCCCTGCTGAGCTCACAGCAGCCCCAGTGTGGCATTGCCACTGCTCTCAGTGCACTGGTGGCTGAGCACCCCATCAGAGATGGCAGCAAATCCCAAAAATATGTCAGCATCACTACCCGACCTAGGGCTGCCCACAGACAGTGCTTCTGTTCACTGTGCAGATATTTTTCACAGCCACTAGAGGCCAGAGCTTGCTGCCAAATGGGAAAAGCTTCCAAGAGCAACTCTAGGACCTTATCCTAAAGAAAAAAACAGCTCCCAAGAGGAGCAAGTAACCAGAGGGACAAGAGACCAAGGCCCCTTCAACCATCAACATCCCAAGGTCAGGAAACAGGATCATGTCCTACCCACTCTTATCTTGTCTTCAGCAATACTGAATGGGGAAATCAAATTGCTCAGGAACTCCTTAATGAGCTTGAAATTGTTGCGCCCGATGCTCCAGGACCCGTCCACGAGCAGGACGATGTCAGTCATTGCAGGTGTGTCACACTGGAACTGGGATCCTGGAGGGAAATGTTGGATACCGAGAGAAGCAATTGTAAGGACGAAAACCTGCTTCAGTTTTAAGATAAAAGGCAAATCTGCTGTGCAAGGCCTTGTCTGGATGGTGGAATGGACCATCTGCCAGTCTGGCACATGCCAGCATCCTGTGAAAACCACGGAGCCAAGGGTAACCCATCTCAGCACCTCGAAATGGAGTGCTGTGCAGCTGCACCTCTGCAAAGAAGGGGTTAAAGCTGTCAGGAAGCGTGTGCTAACCCAAGCACTGCTCTCTGCAAGCTGTCAGCTCCATTCCATCTCTGCCCCAGCCCAGTGCTTCCTTTTATCTAGCCCAAGTCTCCAAGAATTGCAGGTGATTGCTTAATTCCATTCCATCACGAGATCCCCTGCGGGCTACAATTATTTCATGGCTTTATATTAAATCCAATCTCTGTGTAAAAACCTGCTGGCACCGTGGATACTCCAGCTCTGCCTTCCTCCCCAGCCCAGGCCTTCAGCTCACGGAGGATAAGATAAGGCATGGTGCTAATTGAATGCATCTTCCTGGAGTATTTCTCAGATGGCAAGTTTTCCATCTCTGGTAGAGGGGAAACAGATGATCCCATTAAGTTTTATCAGGCTCCAAGGAGGTGTGTCTCCTATCACACACAGGGATTTCTACTGGGCCAAAGGGGATGCTCTGGCCCATCCCATTCCCACCATTTCAGCAGAGCTGGGAGCCATCACAATCTCAACCGAATCTGAGGGATCCTCACGGATCAGTTATCTGTGAAACACGAAGAGCAAGCCCAGGAGGAGGAGCAGGCCAGGTAACAAACACCAGGGGTGTTTGGAAAGGAAACACCTTGGAAAGGTCCATGGCTGGGGCTGCTCTGCTAAAGAACACAAATGCTTACATGAATCTGCCAGAAGCAGGGAGAGATGACAACATGAACAGAGAATGGTGCCAAATCAATTAAAATCAATAAACTAAATCATCTGGAAGGAATTTTTGGCCTAACTCCAGCTTTCCTGAGAATTCATGTTCTACAGACCTCCAGATTTCTCCAGTGAGCTCTGACAGCTCCCAAAGCATGACCTAGTGATTGGAAGCACAACCAGCAGCACTGTGCTCTGAGGGGGGGCAGAGGGTGGGCTGGAAAGCTTGAATTCAATGAACGTTAGGGAAGACAGCAGGGAAGAAGGAGCAAGACATGTTTGAACCCCCTCTCACCTCGTCTCAGTGAATCTTTTGGGGGTTTTTCTTTTCCTGGAGACTCTCGTTCTGCGTTTGCAGGAGTGCGCGGGGATGATTTTGGGGTTATTGATGCTGTTTCTGTCACACTGGTCTCCACACTGGGCTGGTTTCTTGTCATTTCTCCTGAGCTCTTGGGCTGAATCCCCTTCTGCCTTTTCCTTTCAGCTCTGTCCTTTGCTGTGCTCCAAAGAGAAAAATCCCGTTGTCCCTACCTGTGTTATCCCCATGCAACCCCACTCCTCAGCTGCTTTAAGCCACATTTGGCACAGGTGTAGGGGGCCCAGAGGAGGGCAAAATTCCTACAGGCTTATGGAAATAGGTGGATAGACTGACACCACCTTCATTCATACCTCTCTGAGAGGGCTGCATGTATGCTGAGGAGCTAATGTTAAAAATGGGTCACATCAGCAAGTTTGTCCTTCCAATTACCTTCGATGACGAAAAACAAAGAATGTTTATAAAATATAAATCAGGGAAAACATCCCATGGCACCTCATACCCAGTTGCTCTCCAGAGCTCAGCCATCTGTGACTTGCAAACACCCTGAGCTAGTGCAAGACTATGTGGATAATGGCCCTGATAGATCTTTCTTCCATCTTTCATCAGGTATAATTCCCTTTTCAGCTCATGGAAACATGAGACTCTGTAGTTACATACAGTCCTCAGCCAGGGAGGTTGAGGAAATCCTTGTAGAGCACCTGCAGCCAGCTCTGGGCCATGGAGCTTAGGGAAAAAAGCACCATCAGCCCCAGTGCTCAGGGAGCAGCTTGTTCTCAAAGGATCCACATTCAGTTGAAGGATAAGTTTGCATCTGCTGAATTTGGATACCTGGATGTGCATTTTCAGCTTGGCTGGAATGAGGGGCAAATATTTTTAGGTGGTTTACTGTGTTTCTGTATGCAAAGGGTGAGACCAGGCTAGCAAGACTCACTGAAAGAGTCTCTCTGATGAAGGGAGATTGCAGGCAGAAAATGGCAATGGTGTTAAGGACGGCTGAATGCTCCAGGCACAGGCCGTGGCTCAAAATCAATCCCGTGTGACTCCAGGATGGTGACAGCACCCACCTGCCTGTGACAGGGCAGTGTTCAGGGGTGGTGGGGGGGCCTCTGCCACCCCGCTGTGCTCAGCTGCCGAGCTCTCCGAGGACGTGAGATTCTTTCCTGACGCAGCTCCTGAGTTCCTGCGGTTGTTTCTAGTCTGGGATGCATTTTTGAGTTCCTCTACTGTAGGAAGACCAAAAAACAGAGACATTGTCCATCTAGAGAGGCCTGTGAGCCACAGTCCCTCCCTCATCCCCTAGGTCTTCCCCATCTCCCTTTCTAACCTTCCAACCAAAAGAGTACTAGGCTCTGTGACAACCTGCAGGGCGTGTGCCAGAGGATGGGCTCTGAGCAGCCACAACCCCAAGAGCCTCAGGAGCTCTGAGAGGTAAAATTTAGCCCTTTCCACTTACTCACAAATTTCCTCTTGGCAAACAGGTCTTCCTGGGAGCCATTGAGCACGTAGACCTGCAGGGTGTATTCCTTGGTGGGGCTCAGCCCTCCCACTGTGGCTTTGGGAGTCTTGGTTTTCAGCATGACTTCCTGCTCCGAGTCCCCTGAGGTGGGATGAAGCCACAGTTCAGAGCCTGTCAGAGCTTAAATTGAAGCTGACAGTAGCAAAAGCAGCACTGAAATGCAGGGAATGTCTGCCTAGGGACCGCAGTCAGCTCCTATTTATGCTTTAAATTTTGAGTGCCCAAATTAGAAAATTACTTCCCACCCAGTGTTAGTGCAACCCTCACCAACTTCCCAAGGAGTTGTAGAGTGAAAAACTGGTGTTCAGAGTGTAAGGACTGGCAACTGCTTATGAAACCCCCAACTGATTGAGGTCATATGTGACAAAATGAGGAAGGGACTCGGTGTCTCGGGAGGTCACTGCTGGTACTTGGACTTACCCCAGCTGCACTGTCCCTGCCCCATCTGTGTCCAAGGGCAGCTGCTGCCTGCAGGGGACAGCTCATTTCTGGGGCTGGCACTGCCTCCAGACCCCTCCACAGCCATGTCCCAAGCTGTTGGACCCTGTCCTGGGGCTGGGATGCCTTGACCAGCCAAGAACTGGGGCGTTTCTGTGCTGGCAGGGCAGTGAGCAGAGGGAGAAGGCAGCGATTGCTGCTCCATGGGCTCGGTGCTGCACGAACCAGAGAGATACAGCAGCTCCCTAAACCCCTCCGACCGGGAAAGGTCTGCCAGCTTTAAATTACGGAGAAGGATGTGCTTGTGACCCAGCCATCCCTGTGCTCCTGCCGGGGGCTGGAAGCTCCCCAGCCTAAGAGGGAAAGCCTCAGGCATGTGCTGGGAGCGCCGTGGGGATTCCCTGCATTCCCGGGATGCTCATGGATCTCTGCTGAGCTGAGGCTCTGGGGAGGAGCGGGGCAGGGAAGGAATGAGAAACCTCCTGCCGCAGCCTGGGAAACAGGTGGGGGCTGAGCTAAAATCGGGTGGATGATCACAGGAGCTGCCGCCCGCCCTCCCTGCCGGCAGTTCCCTTTTCCGGCTCGCTGGGAAAGCGGCAGAGCCCGGGAGCCGAATGCCAGCCACGAGTGAGGGACATCGTGTCCTTCCAACACCGACAGGTTCAACTTCTGAAATCAGCGAGTAGGGGTAGGGAGGTAAGAGGGGTGATCCTACCCTCACAAACAGGGTCAAAGCCTTCCCATTCCATGTCCCTGCAGGTGGTGGGAGAGCTCCCACAGAAGAACCAGGCAATGAACCTTTTCATTTTTGTCTCACAGTCCCAAAGAACAGCTTTTCTGGCTAAACCTTTCCCCTAGGATGAAGAGAGCCGAATTTCATCTCTTTCCTGTGAACGAGTGATGGGGGGACTGTGCCTGCATTGGGTGGCTCTGCAGACTGCTCCCACGGTGACCAGACAGGCTCCTTGTCAGTGCTGCATGTACAGCCCAGTGAAACCAACACTTGGAACCAGAAAAGACTGTGGATAATTCCCTCTGCCTTGTCTCTATTCCCAAAAGTCTAAATAATGCTCACACTGGGGTCCTGTTGTGCTCCAGGCAGAGGGTGGAGCTCAGTCCCCTTCTCTCACACAGGAATCTCTGCTGGGACTCCTGTCCAGGGGGTCAGCACGTACCTGCCATGGGCTTTACCCGAACTTTGTAGCCACTGATGTTTCCTTCAGTCTCTTTCCACTTCATCTGCAGCCTGTCTTCTGAAAGGACAGTGAGTTTCAGCCGGCCTGACCCTGGGGAGGAGGAGATGTGTCCATGGGTGCAATTCCTGCCACCAAACCCACGTGTGCTGCCTTCTCTAGGGACATGGGAGTAGTTGTAGTACAAAGGGAACCTTCCCCAGCCCAGGCAAGTCCTCAGCATCCCCTGGGGCTGCCTGGCAGCTCCTGCAGCCCCCTTGCACCTCTGTAAGGCTGGAGCCTCCCGTGCAAGGAGGAGTTTCTCAGGTGCTCATTTTATACCCCTGCAGAAAGGTAAAGCAGCCTCCCCAGAGGTGGGGGCTTTCTCTGAACCCTTCATGTCTTGAAGGGCTCTCCCAGAAGGTTTCATGCTGAATGGTTTTTTACAGCAAGTGTGTTCAGTGCGAAGATGTGAAATGGGAGGGAAGCAAACAGATGAATGAGTTCGAGCAAGGCTCTTCAATAGGCTTGGGCTGCTGAGAAATACAGAAATTCCCCAGGTGATGGATCCCACACTTCTGCAGAATGATCATCTCAGAGGCAGCTCCGAGGACCAGCTGGGTTTAGAAAGAAGGGGAAAAAAATAAAGAAAAAAAGAAAAAAGAAAACCTGATAAAGTGTAAATAACAGCTCCTGGCAGGACCATAACTCATGGGCACCAGCTTGTATCACTTTGCTGCAGGGAGCTGCAAACTAAATGACAAATCCTGAGGAAAAAAATAGTATCAGACAAGGAGGTAAAGAGAAGAAAGAGCACATTCCTTTATCATCTCCACATTTCACAGCTATCTGTTAACCCCAGCTAGATGTCTGAGCTCATGTGTCACTCCCTGAATCAATGATTCCTGTCACACAAATGTCACCGTATGAAACTTTTTCACTTGGCTGGACCCAGGATGGCAACTCAGCAGATTTCCCTCCCCTCCTTCTGACACTGTGCCCAGAGCTGCCTTTCCAGCAGGATGCCCTAATTTGCAGTGAGTGAGCACACTATAAACATCTGCACCCAAATGTTCCCCCTCATTTGCAGTTATTAACAATCTCTTTTCCTTTACAATTACTCACAAAAAAAAAAAAAATCTCAGCGTGATCTGGAGTTTCTCCTCAATGCTGCCAAACTGTCACCCAGGGCTCCTCAACTCCCTAATCTGGTCTTGCATGATGCCCAGACACCTCCTGACATCCCTGCCACGATGTCACCACCCAGGAAAGCAGTGAGAGCTGACAGTGAGGTTCCTGCTTGTCTCAGCCCAACATCTGTGCCTTATCCTTTCCCTGCAGAGACTTCCTGCAGGCTGTCCAACAAACAGATAACTATTTTGGGGAAACAAAGCTCAGATTCACATCTCACCCCAGGCAAATCTGAAGAGGAAGAAAGAAAACAGGGGAAAGAGGGGTGAAGGGCAAAAAGCAAATCCCCAAATCATGCCTAAGAGAAATGGTAAAATACCATGGAACAATGAGGGGAATTCATAGTTAGATTAGACATGGAGCTGTCTTCTTTTGGCCAAGTGTGGTCCAGCTCCTTGGGCATCACTCTAGGAGCCCAGAAGCTAAAAAGACAAGAATGTCCCCAGACAGACCAGAAAGGACATCTTCCTCTAAAGCACCATTATGTGCTGGATGCAAATGATCCCCAGTGCCATGAAAGCTCCACTGTTTCCTTCCCTGTGTTAGATGTGCACTGTTTGATGCTGTAACCTTGCTCTCCAGCTCACAGGGAGTTAAGCCCAGGCTTAAGTGCACAAATCTGGAAGATGCACAGCAGGGAGACACATCAGTCCCAGCCCTGCAGTGCCACCACCTCTCTAGAAACATTTGTGCTCTTCCACAGAACGTTCAAACGTGGCATTAAGGTGGTTCTTCCACGCCAGAGAAGCTGTGCTGAGGTGCTGTAGGCATTTTCTGGTCGCTCTGGGGAGCAGGATGATACAGGAGGAATCACCTCGTGCTTTCTCACCCAGATGTTGCACCACGTCTCACCACAAACACCCAAAGCAGGAAGGTGCAGTGTCTAAAGGAGCAACACCCTTTTTCATCATGTTTTTCAGGCTCCCACAGATCACATAAGCCTTTCCTTGCTTGCACAGGCTGAAATGTATCCCTGATGCAAGGGAGTGGCTGAACTGCTGCCAGAGATGAGGACAGGCCTGGCGGGGTGGGGAGGGATGGAGGGGCTCTCCCCACACGGGCCCCCTGGCCCCTCATTGCTCTTCATGCTTGGGAAAGGCTGTTTGGAGCTTCACCAGCAGACAGCAGAGCACAGCAGCCCCCTGGAATCCTGCCTGGCTTTGGGAATGCCCCTCACAGTGGTGTCACTGCCAAGGGGAAGGGCTGGGCTCTCCAGGGGACAGACAAACCACAGGGACCAGCCCCACAAGGGCAGGCAGGATCCTTACCTTGGCCCACTCGTCCCCAGACGTGGCTCACCACAGGCAGGCAGGCAAGAAACAACCAAGTGTGGATCAGCATTGTGACCAGGACCTACAAAAGGGCAAATGTCAGGAAGGAGAAGTAAAATTTGTATTTCACCACATCCAAATCCAGATTTTTTCTGTCCCCACTTAAGGCACCACAAGCTCTGGGCATCATTGATGGCACTGAAAGGCTGGGTGGAGGAGAACACAGATTTTTCTGTGATGCCTACACATTATTTTATCTTTTTTGGTCTCTCCAATATCAGTGCCTTGGACTAAACTGTGTTTATGAACCTGGTGGGGAACACTCCTCTCCTCTGCTTGTGCCTGGGGCCGGGCACTGCCCTTTGGGCAGGACAATCTCAGCAGTGGAACTCACAGTGATGGCTTCTGCTCTGATCATGGAAATCACCCACATTGGCAACTCACTGGACAAATAGATTCCAGAACAACAACTGCTTTAAACTGTACAGAAGTAATTAATTCTGATTATCATGACCACGATCATTACAGGTACATGGACAGCACCTTTCTCATGTCCCTACACCAGTCACAGGGGGAAGAGCACAGAGAGCAGCACTCTGTGACAGCCAGGCTCCTCCAACCACAGATTTAACGACATCAGTTGCTGTGATAAAGCAATTTTGCAGCAGGAGGGATCCACAGACCCAGTGGAGTTTGTATGTGATCAGTTTACAAAAAAGGGGTTTATTTTTTATTTCATTCCCAAGAAGTTATATCCAGGATTTGTTGGGATAGTTTTGCTTTACTTTGTTCACCTGAAGGGCCTGAAAGCAGACAGGGCAGACTTAAAACCATGGCAGAGGATCAGTTTGACTGAGAAATAACCTCTGCACCACGGCCAGAGCTGACTGCCAGCCTCAGCCCACAGAGCTCGAGCACCCACAGTTGGTTTTCCAGCCTGGATTTCAGTGCTGCCCAGTTTGGGTCAGGGATTCCAGGTCAGCAGAAAACCACCCTGGTGGAAGCAGTGCCACCCCCTGCTCTGGGTCTCAGCAAACCAGGTTTTAAGCACAAGGTTGTTGGTCTTTAGTCATCTCTGTGCTCCACATTTCAGCCTCACTGCTTCTGGCAGAACCAGCCCCTGCACCCGCTGCCTCCTGCAGTGACATTTCACTTCCATTCCCCTTGATGGACAGGTATGTAGAGGCTCCTGGCAAATGCCTGTTTCCCTTCACACACAGCAGCTTTGTAGCCATTTCAAGGAAAAATAAATATGCACGTGAGTGAGCCAGGCATGATCTGTTTAAATCAGAGCTAAATTGCTGGAAGAATGAATGGAAAAACATGCAAGTTGTAACAGGGAGTTGTTAACCACCCTTCTCTGTCTGAAGGGTTTTTTTTGGTTTTTTTTTTAATCGAAGATGAATGGAACAACTGCAGTGTAACCAAAGCCTTTAGCCATGGGAAACACTTGCTTTATTTTTCCAGCTAATAAAATGAGGTCATTGTTTATAAAAAACAGCAAACATTTTATAGATGGGTTTCAGGACTCTGACTGTCACCTCCAGGAAAGCAGAGCCTGCTCTGGTTGCAGAGGTGTGTGTGCCAAACAGCACCAAAAATTCAGCATTTTTCAAATTCCTTGAACTAAAATTTCATTTTGACCATTTTGCAATGCCACCAAACTGCTCTTGATTTCCTTTTGAAACTCCTGTGCGACTCTGCTGACAAACAGGATGCCAAATTCTGGCAAAAGCACTGAACTGTGTGTGATCTTTTCATGTTAACCGGGGTTATATGGGATCTGAAGTCCATAAAAATAAACTCCTCCAGCCTGCTCTGATCTGGGCTTATTGCAGGCTCTGATTCTGGGGTGTCAGTAAGGATGGGTTCAGTATTATCACAGAGTCACAGACTGGTTTGGGTTGGAAGGGACCTTAAAGTTCATCTCATTCCAAGCCCCTGCCATGGGCAGGGACACCTTCCACTGTCCCAGGCTGCTCCAAGCCCTGTCCAACCTGGCCATGGACACTTCCAGGGATCCAGGGACAGCCCCAGCTTCTCTGGGCACCCTGTGCCAGGGCTCACCACCCTCTCAGTAATCCTGGTATTAACCCAGACTGGGCACAGTTAGACCACAGGGTGTGGACCTTCTCTGGAACTTTAAAACAAGAAACAGGCACTTCACCTCTTCTGCCATCCCAGGGGCAAACCCGTCATCGTCTCCAACATTCATTTTCCTGCCTGTAAACCAGCAATAACAAATGCACCTGTCTGAAGGGGTGGAGGACACACATCTGGAGAAGCTCCCTCTCCACACCTCGCCTGCCACATCCCAAGCCCCAGCTCCAGGACTCTGGGGTTATTCCCCATCCGTTTCTGCCACCAGTGGTGCCACCAGCCAGCCAGGCTGAGTGTGGGCCCTGACACTGCTGGCAGGCAGGGAGCCCACAGCGGGCTGGTGCCTCTCTCCTGTTATTCCCCCCCAGGGAAGGAATGTGGAGACATCAGCACGTGGAGCAAATGGTGAGGATTTCCAGGGCCTGGAAAAGAGGGGTGTGTGGGGAACACACCACTTTCCACTTGTTCCAGCCATGTGCTCTGAGGAGATTTGGAGGTTAAGGCAGTCAGAGATCCCCTTTTTTTGTACAGGAAATTTTACAAGTAGAGGCTTTAGTTAAAGAAAAAAAAAATGCCTGGCAGGTATTTAAATCAGCACAATTAAAGGTGAGGATTTGGAGGCAATCCCACCTCACTGCTGGACACATGAGCAGCGCCAGGGACAGCCCTGCAGAAGAGACCAGGACCTGCCCGAGGCAGCCAACTGCAGGGAATAAATCTGTCCCACATTCCCCGAGTGCCTTGCTGGTTAAAGGACCTAAAACTGAATTCATCAGCCCCTTTCTATTTTCTCCTGGAAAGTTCCTCTGTTTCAGTTCCGCTATTGAACAAAAGGTCTCAGACATCGCAGCACCAGGCTAAAAAAGTCAGGGAAAAGTTCCACATCTAGGCTGGGCTTTTGCAGCTCCCCCAGCCCGTCAGGCTGAGCCCACCCACACCTCCAGGTGGGAAAAACCCACACAGGTAACAACAAACCCTTCCAAGAACTCTCTGACAGCAATATCCTGCAGTTTTGTACTCTCAACCACAAAACAGAAGGGAAAAAAAATTCCAACCAACAAACAGAGTGCGTTTCTCTCAGCCGCAGCCCCTGAGGAGTTGCCAAGGCAATCCTGGCAGTATTTAGACTCTCAGGGAATGTGTCTTGAAGCCACTTCACCCGAAGAGGATGGGACCTGTCACCCCTGCCCGGCATCAGCAGCGCTGCCCCAAGCACTGCACCGGCTCCAAGCTTCCCAGAGAGCAAATCCCTGCAGAAATTCCCCTCTTGGGATACCCAAACATACCCCAAAAGAGCACAGCCCCTCCTCGGCATGCCTACGAACCCATCCCCGAGGGGGAAGGCGGCACAGACCTCTCGGAGCGGCGCGGCTTCCCCCGGGGCGAGCCGGGACGGGCGGCGGGTCCAGCAAATTCTGAAATTGTGCGAGAAGCTGCCCTGGCGCCTCATCTGCTCCTCGGCGTGATTAAAGATTTCAATTCCCAGACGTCAGGAGCGATAAGGAAGGGGAGGGAGAACAGAGGGAGAGGGATGGGATTCTCCCACCTCCCTCTCCCCATGCACGGCTTGGCCCCTTGCGCGGCCAAATAAAGCATGAAAAGCGAGGGGCTGCTTCTACGGGCAGGAGAGAACAGCTTTCGGGGGGGGTTTGCTAATGAAATAAAACAAAATCTCTGTCTGGGAGGCTGCACGCTGGTTTCCTAGAACGCAGCAACAAGTCCTGGCTCCCGCCCACCCTGGGACTGCCCGGGATGAAATCAGCCCAGCCCCACTCGCAGCCCATGGGATGGCGGTGAGAGCCCGGCGTGTGCGTGGAGGGGAGCCGCGTTTCGTTTGCTGAAGGAAATTCGGCACATCTGTAAGGTCTGCAGGGCCAGAGGCTGAATCACGAGCTGGAGCCCCACGGTGCTGCGGGCTCCCCAGCTGTGGGATCCCGCCCTGAGCTCCTGCGGGAGGGATCCTCAGCACCGGGAGCACCTGGGAGAGACGCCCAGCTCCCTGCCGAAACCTCTCCTGGACAGATTTTGTCCTCACTGCCAAGAGGGAATGACTGATGGGGCCATTTCTCCTCACGGAGGGCAGATTTTCAGCTGCATCTGCAGGGACTGTCAGCATCAGTCTCCCATCACCACCGAGGTTTAAGACATTTGCATGGCCATTTGGCAGGAAACACGGATATCCCTGGAAGCGTCAAGTTAAATGGGAAAAAAAACCCCATAGTTTTCAAAGTATTGTGCACAATAAACAAACATTTGTTAGCTCTTTGAAGTTTTGTTTTATAACCTTGTAAGTACTTAAAAGCATCTCAATATACAGAGCAAAGGATAACACTAAAAGGAAGCACTTAAATCAGAGAATTACAGAAGGATTTGGGTTGGAAGGGACAAAGCAGAGCACGTTGCTCCAACCCCTTCATGGACAGCAACTCCTTCCACTATCCCAAATTACTCCAAGCCCCATCCAACCCAGCCTTGAACATTTCCAGGGATGGGGCAGCCACAGCTTCCCTGGGCAAAAAGTGGGCAACAAATCTTAATGAAACAAAGCACAGAGCATTTTGTACCGCATGGAGAGAGGGTTGTCACTGCCCTGTCTGTAAATACCACAAATTACTTCTTCTGTAATTCCTGCTGAGTTTCTGAGGTTGCTCAGAGCTGCCACAGTTTTCCTTAAAAGCAGAAGGAGAGAAAGAAATAACCTCTTATCTCCTGTGCTTTCAAGGAATTCAGACCCAGAATTAAAACTTCCTGCTTTGACACAGAAATATCTGGAGCTGTTCTCAGTGCTTGTGTTCAGGGTGTTGTTTCCTGACCTGCCTTTCCCCAGGTGCCCACACCAAGCCTAAACCTTCTGGATTTGACCTTAGTGCAAGCCAAGCAGCCTGGGTTAAACCTTTGGGACATCACAGACACCCAAACGCTCCCTGAAGAGAATTTCCAAAGCAAAAAGGCAGATGGAGGTTGCTGGACTCGTGCATTGACTGCAACAAATAACAACTGTGAGTTTATTGACAAATGTCTGAGGAGATGGTCTGGTTCCACTTAAGGGCTGGAAGGACCCCAGTTATCAATGCAAACATCTTTCCTGGACCCTGTTCCAGGAATTCTGTGCTCCAAGTAATCCCATTACCTCAGCACCAGCTCTGGGGGAGCAGATATCCCTTTATTCCAAGGGAAAAAAGGCAGCCAGCAATACCCGATACACGGCTGAGACCAAATTCTCCAAGAAAGTCAACCCCATTTTGACACCAATCAAAATTACTATTTTTGGCCTTTTGGGGGGTTTATTTGGGGCTTGGTTTGTGGCCAAAGGAGCTGCACTGAGGACCCTGCCCTAAGCAGGAGTGCTGGCAATCATCCTGTCTGTGCACAGCACATCTGGCTAATCACAAACAGGATGCTCTGTGAGCTGGAAAGAAGGAAACCTCCCTAATTTCTTGTTATTACCTGTTTTTCTATATTTAGTTCTCTTTCGGGGTAGTTTGCAAGGAATATTTAGCAGTGGCTGCAAATACAGCCATCCTGCAAGGAGCAGGGGACAGGGGGCTGGATTTTGGTGGCTTTCACTCATTTTTGTTCCTTCCCAGAGGCAGATTCAGACTAGGACACATCTCCTTTTGGGCACTGTCTGGTTTTTGTCCCTCCTTTACCCACTGCTCCCCACTAGGTTGGTAGCAGCCTGTGATGTTGGGGATCTCTGCCTGGCTCCTTGCTGAGGTGAAGCTGATTAATGAAATGAAGCATTATTAAGGGGTGGGGGTGCAAAAAGCACAATCATGGAAGTGTCACCTTTTCAAGACACAGCGCCCAGTCCCGGCTGTGAGCGTGGCTAAGCCAGGAGAGTAGCAGGAGCCTTAGACTTTGCAAGGAACACACATTCCTGTACTCATTTCCTTATTTTCTTGACAGAGCCGGTGGCACAGCTTATGGGGCCATCTGGAGAGCACATTGTGTTCTCAGGAGAGTGCACAGACAGCTCAGGGCAGCTCAGACAGACTCACTTGGTATAAACTTCTTGCTGCTTACCAGCTTTGCCACCTGCCTCACAGCCTGGCTGACGAAGGGCTTGCTTAAGGGGGGGGTCATTAAGTGTTGAATTCTCACAGCGGCACTAAAAAGGAGCTGCAGGAGCTTAGACACTGTAAGAGCAGGTAGAGACAAATATTTCAAGAGCAGAAAAAATTCCAAGATTTGTCCATTAGAATGTATTTATTTGAAAATACATCAAAATGCCTGGGTAAGACTTCACAGTGAATGGTCGAGCTTGGTCCCTCCCCACAGTCCATCCCTGCCAAGTGGAGAGGCCTGCCTTTCCCAACAGCAGCGGGATGAGACTCATTCAATGGCTTCCATGACTTCCATCACCAGAGTCCGTGGTCCTGTCATGATGAGGCTGCTGATGGTCTGATAGTCCAGATGCAGAACATACACCCCATTCACTGAGAAAACAAACTGGCACACCTGCAAGAGAGGAGGGACATTTTACCTCCGGGGCCGCAGCATCTCCTGCCTGGGATTAGCTGGAACCAGGGGCTGTGATGCAAATAACTTGTGTCAAAATCCTGGAAACCCTCAGGAATCCCCACCCCGTGGCTACATCAATAATCACAGTGCTGCAGTCACTGTGTCATGAAAACAGGACCAAAGGGATTTAGGCTGCGAGCTAACAGAGGAAAGAAAGACTCATTTATGAGCAGTGGCTCATTTCACAGATGGAAATGAAGCACAATATTAACATCCAGCAATTTGGTAGCAAATGAGATTAGGTAAGGAGAAATTAACTGGGCTCTTGAGTAAATGAAACAAATTCATCCATCCCCTTCCAATCCTGCCTCAAGCAAACAAGGAGTCGCACTCTGCCTCTGAAGAATCCCATTATTTCAAATATTCGTGTGACTTTAGATTTATATCAGCATTTAGAAATTACTCCCTTGCTGCTGGGGTTTCTGTAGGGAAGTGAGAAACTCAACACTTCTTTCATTCATGCCTAAGACTTCACACTGAACTCACATGCCTGGGCCCAGAGTTCCTTTCTCCTGAGCTGCAAATATTGGAAGTTACTTGATGAATCAAACCAAGACATCAATTTAATATTATTATGGTTTTTTGTACATGGAAAACAGCTCCATGCAGAAGTCCATTGCTAATAGCAGGGAAACAAAATGCTCAGGAACTGAGCATTTTACGAACTGTGAGAGCAGGTGACTCAGGACAAAGCTCTGCTCCTTCCCTGCCCTCCATGTGCCCACTCCATCAGTCTGATCCCAGGGCAGGAGGTGGGAATATCATGGAGGATGTGTTCAGCCCAAAAAGCTCAAAGAGGACACAAATCCTGTCTCCTGTTTTCAAAGAGGACACAAATCCTGTCTCCAGCTTAGCCTCCATGCATAGGGAGGGCAGTACCTTCATCCCTGCAGCAGCAGCAGGTCCTCCTGGGTCCACTGCCTGGATGTGGCAAGGTCTTCCTCCTCGAACCACAAACCCCCAGCCCACTGCATCCCCCACAATCTGCAAGGACAACAAAAGGGGTTTAAAAATCAAGGAATGGGCTGGAGAGAGGAGATGCAACAGTTCCCAGAGAGACAGAGAGTTTATGATCCCAACCTGCTCTGGGCAGGAGGGAAAGGGCCGCGCACCAAAGTCAGATGCAGAACTGATTAATTGCTCCCTGCAAAGCAGCTTTCTGATTAATTCCCTGTCAGCCTGTGCAGGAAAAAGAACCACAGGCAGCATGGAGCAGAAGTGCAAGGCATGCACCACGAGCACGCTCGAGAACATTCCCAGAGCACGCACAGGGCGCCTTTCCCTTGGCACAGCAGAGCATTTCCTGGGTGCAAGGGGCTGCTCTTGCCTTGCCCCACGCTGATGTCAGCCTGCCAGAGCAGTCTGCTGTGACACTGCGGCCCTCTGAAGTGACCAGAAGAGAAAAGGAATTCCCAAGGGACTTTGCACATCGCCCACATAAATAAATAACAGCAACTGCAGAGCTAAGCAGGAGGAAATGAGCCATGAAAGGCCCAGGCTGGCAGAGTTGAAGGGCAGGGCAAGAGCATTCAGGAGCAGAATGGACAGCACGGCCTCAGATGAGCCATGCTAATCACCAGCTTGATTTTTTTTGCTCCTTCCCACCAGTTTCTCCAGCACACTTAATTTGGGAACCTGATCCACATTTCCTGGTGCCAAGCCAGCATGGCCAGGCAGCCCGCACACTTCCTACACTGCTCTCTGTGAGATTGCCCCTTTCAGAGGTGGGCAGTGAGGGGATGAGACACAAAAATAACCCAGTGCAATAGGATCCACAGGGCAGGAGCTGTCCTGTAACATTTCCACCCAACACCCACCAGCCCTGACTTGACCAGTCCTACAGCTTTAGAAATAATTTAAAAAGCAAAATCCCCAAACTCGGGTTGTCTGCAGCATCCTGGAGATTTGTCCATGTAAAAAGCCCATCACAAGGAAGGCAGTACCAGCCCTTGGATGTTTCCCCATCCAGTGCAGCTCCATCAGATGCTGATGGATCAAATCAACACCCCTGGTCTGCAGAGGGACCTGAAACATGCGTAAAGCTGTGCATAAAGCTGTGTGACACAGGGTGAGTGTCACAGGCCCAATTACTGAGTCCACAGTTTGCATGGAGCGGAACGGAACAGAAATCACAGAACATTGGAATGGGTTGGATTGGAAAGGATCTTAAAGATCACCTTGTTCCAGCTCCCTGCCACGGGCAGGGACACCTTCCACTATCCCAGGTTGCTCCAAGTCCCATCCCACCTCTTGGACATTCCAGGGATGGGGCAGCCACAACTTCTCTGTGCCAGGCTCTGACCAATGGCAAAAAAAATCTCCAAAATGTGAGAATTTTTCTGGCCAGAAAATGGGGGTTTTTTTGCGCTCAGAGGGGCTGAGCACATTTCCCCCACAAGAATATGTGAAGACATTGACCCCTAGAGAGTCACCAACAAAAAGCCACAATGATGTGCCATGCAGTCAAAGTTTTAGCATAGATAGGTCAGAGCAGCCAAGAGAAAAGCACCAGACAGCAGGCAGGGAGCTGGATTCTGCTGGATTAGCAATGCCATTCCCAGTGGTCACTCACAGTCAGTGTTTTCTTGACATAGGGGGCCCCAGGGGACAGCAGCTCTTCGTTGGTGACGGGTCTCTTTAACACTAGAGCAGAAGGCGACAGATTCTATCAGAATCAAGGGGGTTGTATGGTAAAGTGCATAACAAGGCAGCCTGGGGATCACCCTGGGCTGGAAAACAGATGTCAGAGCCACAGCTCCTGCACACAGGAACCTTTGTGTTCACCTCAGCGCTTTTCCAGACACACACACACGACTTTTCACATCAAGATGCAGAGGTGAGGCTGAGGGGTTTGGTGGGTTTGGCCCTGGGCTGGAGCCCGTGCCCTGAAGGAATAGATGTCTCCCATATAACGAGAGGCAATGCAGAAGCCCAGACCTGATTTGGGGTTGCACTCAGCCACAGGAGGGAATACCAGCGTAGGGGGGGCACTGAAGTAGGCGTTGGAGTTTCCAGAGAGGGAAGTGATGCTGCTCCTTCGAACCGCTGAGACAACTTTGATCTCCTTGTTGGTCTGGACTGAAAGAGGCACATAAAAATTTTTCAATGAAAAAACAGGGTAGTTTAAAATAACAAACTTTCCCCCCCAGCCTGACCTACACTTGAAAGGTATGTGTGCACCAAAGAAGGCATTTGAGCTTAGAAAGAGTAAAACCAGCTTCAAAGAAAGATCAAGAGCTGATCTGATGCTGAGTTATTTTCCTAGGACAGGGGGCTGTGCTGGAGACTGTCACTGCATTGTGACACCCACCACAAACCAGTGGGATGGACGTTCTCTTCATGGGATGCCCAGAGGAACCTCTCAAGCTCTGCTGGAGCGACACCCTGATCCCTGGGATACTCTGGTCATGCAAGCCCTGCTCTCACACCCGCGGTTACCAGAGAGGAAGCTGGTGTTGCCCGGGTCTGGGTTGAGCTTGCGAAGGCAGAAGGGGCTGTCGGGGCTCTCGGACAGGGCACGGGAGGAGTTCTCATTGAGTAACTCCGTGAGCCGCCGCCGCCGCCGAAAGTTGATCCAGAAGTGGTAGAGGATGTCACTGTCAAAGAAGTGATGCCGATTGGAGACTAGGAGAGAACAGGGCAGGAGGGAGAGGCTGACGGGGTGGAAAAATATATAACAGATATCCTGAGGGACCCTCACGAATTGCTTTTAGTGCCCCTGTGCTCTGCTGCAGCTTTTCTGCCTGTTTGGGGATGCTGCCTGCAGGGAGGGAGGGACAGCAGGGCCACCCCCCAAGAGGTGCCATGTCCCAGGGGTGCACTCTGTGTCACAGCCCTCCACCTGCCCCTGTCCCAAGACACTCAGAGGACTCCCTGCCTTCCGAACTGGAAGTTTAATTATAGCAGATGGATATGATCTCCAGCCAAGAAGAGTTAACATTACATCCTCATGCCCCAGCTCTCCAAACCCAGGGGTGCAGCCCGTCCCTGTGGCCGGTGGCTTTGAAGAACTGAAGAGCAAGAGCTCAGATTTCATCTCAAAGCCTTTGTGGATGGTAAAAGATTGCTCCAGTTTCAAAGGTCACCGGCTCCAAACATAGAACTAAAAGGCTCCATTGCCATCTCCAAGTGGGCACTTGACCAGCACTTGTTGCATGGCATGAATGGGGATTTGTTCCTCTCTCAGCCTCACTCATCCCTCATTTCCCACCCCGGCTCCAGCCAGAGCCTGGCTCACCATGCTGAATGATCCCGTGCTCCAGCAGTGCCCGTCCCAGCTCCACTGCCTCCTGCCTGTTCTCCACTTCTCCCTCCTGAATGAGCCAGTCGATCATCTCAGAGCCCAGAAAAGCCCTCTGGTACTTCACCGAGTTCTCCTCCCTCACCTTCAGGATCGACTCTTCCACGCTCACCAGCCTGGCACAGAGGTGGGACAAGGCTCCCGTGATGCCAAACATCCCTGCCAATCCCCACGGGAACTGCAGCTGGGTGAAGCAAGGCTGAGGGAAGCAGGCAAAGCATTGCAGCCAGAACATTCCTGCCAGGGGGCAGCGGGAAGGGAGGGAGGAACACGGAGCTGCAGTCTGGCACCTTTGTAAACCTTCATCTCAGCGAGGCAGCAGCTCCAGCAAAACCAGTCGGGCTGTGAGCTCAGCTAAAGATCGCAGGGAAAGCCAAGCAAGCGACTGAGCGCGGGTAACACACGGCAGACAGTCCAAACGCAAGGATAAGGCGGGTTTCGGTCAGCAGGCGTCCCACGGGCAGCGGGTGAGAGCTAAATCCAGTGTCTCCACGAGAGGGTGCAGCCGGCTCAGCCATCGGACTGCCGGGATGCTCTCCCCATCCCACGGGCACGGCTGCGGATCAAGAGCAAAGCACAAGGGATGCACATCTGGCACAGGGGCGGGGACACACCCCAAACCACCGCCCGCATGGAGGACTCTCCTCCAGGGCCAGTTTGTGACCCTCATTGCCAGAGTGGGAGGATGTGAAGCTGTGAAGGGGCTGCTAAAGGAAACAGGTCCAGAGAGTGGGCTGGGGTTAAACTCTGGAAAGGTGCCTTGGATTTAGAACCAGAAACAATCAACACAAAGGAAACAAAACACTTGGAGGTAGAAGGAGTTTCCTCTACTCTCTGGGAATAACCTTTCCATTAGAAATTTTGCAAATAGGCCAAGCAAGGGGCAGGGACCCAGGCCCATGAGGGTCCTGAAAGTCCCACACATTGCTAACTTTGGTGGGACATAAGTCCTAATACAGCTCACACGAGGAGGCTGGAAGAGTGCTGGGAATGACTGTGCTCATCCCAGGCGCACTCAGACTGCACTTCCCTGTACCACATCCCAGATCCTGCATGTGAGCTGGAGCCCTTGGAAGCATCCATGAGTTCCCAGTAAAACTCCTGTCCCATCCCCTGCAGGGCGGTGGCTGTCCCGCAGCTGTGACAGGGCTGAGGAAGCAGCATTTCCCGGTGGGACAGCAGGGAGTGCGGAGAAGGAAAAGCAGAGCCAGCGGGAGCGGTGGCTGCCAGCTGCAGGGCACCAGCAGCCAGCACAGGCAGCAGGGCACAGCCCCGGGGCCCCAAAGCCAGGGGAGGACTCACGTACTTCTCATAGAGGCTCTGCCCTCGCATGAACACCTTCACGTCCTTGCTGAGGGGGAAGGTCCCGTCATCCTTGCGGAAGCGGTAGAGCAGCTTGGCATCCTTGTAATCCGAGTGCTCGTCGCAGACTGGAAGAGCACAGGGCGGGGGTGTCAGCCCCGATGGACACACGGGGCTCAGGCACGGCACGGTGCTGTCTCCAGGCTGAAAGTTGGGAGGGCATCGCGCCGTGTCCTTCCCTGTGCCCCTCGTCCCATGGAACAATCGGCATCCGAACCCTCAGTCCCCAAAAATTGCCTGCTCATGAGTGCCTGGTGGGAGAGATCAATCCCAATGTACACACCTTGGCAAAGCTGGAGTTGGGGGTCTGCGTTTTGTTCCGGATACTAAAATATTATTCATTGAAAAGCAGGGCTTTTATTTTTTTTTTTCATTTAAGTATTGACGTTTTGATTTAGACTAAGAGGATGAGCAGAATTGACTCAATCAACTTTTTTTAAAAAGCTATGGCCACATGTAAGCCGACTTGGAGGCAGAGGAAAAAAACCCACAGTGCACTCAAACCCCCATAAAATCACCTTTATCTCCCAAAAATATTCACAAGCTAAAAATTAAAAAAATGGCACAAAGTTTTCCACATCATTTTTGTGCCTACCCTGCCCAATTCCTTTGCATGGTAAATGACCTCGAGAGAAAATTTCCTTCAAAGCCAGGTGCAATACAACTGGAATAATTAAATCTGTATGAAAAGCCTCGGATTCACCTTGGGGATGGGCACACAGTCTATAGGTGCACATTTTTATAGCTCATGTAGCCTTTAGCAGGTAAATATTTGGGATACAGTTGTGAGGTAAACCTGCCTGAAACGGACCCCTAGACTACAAGTAAAAATAGATCCCCAAAAACCTACAACAAAGACAAAAAATCACAGCCCAAAAATCTTAGTTCAGCTCTTAAAAGTCAGCCAGCCTTCAGGTCCACCCATTTGGAGCAAGAAGAAGAAATTCAAGTAATAAAAAAAGCCCCAAACAACAAATACCAGAATAAAGAATATGCCTGGAAAATAAAGAAAATTAGTCAAAGGAAAAAAAGAAAAACCACAAATGTTTCCTCGCTAAAGTAACATCGTCCACTAGAGTGAAATTCAAAAGATTCAAGATACTTATTGTGAAAATTTTAACACTTTTTGCTCCATCTGAGTAGACCAGCAAAACCACATTGCCCTTCACGTGAGCAGCAAAATGCCAAAACTTGTCAGATTATCTCGGGTTGATCATTCCTGCAGAGCAGCTGTCTCGGATGCAATCAGGACTCTAAAGCCTGTGACTCACCAAGCACGAGGGCAGGATGAGAAGGTTGTTTTAACAGTGAAAGTTTGCAGCCTCATAATTCCAAGGAGCAACTATTCCAAAGCCACTCCAACCAGGAATAGAACAAAAAAATCCTGGAGGATTGTGCCCATAGAAAACCAAAGCAGTTTTCCTATTTAAAGACCAATTTCAACGCGTTTCTGGCATGTCATAGAACCAAAGCTCAAAGCCCACCAGACAATTAAGAGGCAGCATGATGATTTTCATGAGATAATTATCCGAATGCCAGGGGAGAAGAGGGCAAACAGTTCAGCCACGCAATTGCCAAGCCCCCACCACTGTGCTGCACTAGCTGGCAGCCCTCTTGCCACAGCACTAACAAAATTAATGGACGCAAGGCAAGTTGGAAAGTCAGCTTCTGTGTCCTGCCAGGAATTGTCACAGGGGCAAGAGGGACATGTCCTAATAAGCAATCAAAACAGTGCTGGTACCCAGCGCTGCACAGGTTTAATTAACTAATGGATTTATTTGAAACTGTCAGCTGGAGAGATGGAAAAATAATCAGGTGTAAATGTTAATGGTTAACTGAGAAGTCCCTGCTTCAGCTTTTTTGTGATAAAGCCCAGGAGCAGTTTATTTTTATTCAAGGCAGTTTACATTAAACCCTCAGCAAGGAGCAGATGGCAGCAGGGAGTGTTTGCATTGCAGTGGTCAAAGGCAGCTATATTTGGACCCCAGAGAAACAGGGGGAGGACAGGGTTTGGTTTGGTGTGGTCATCATCTGCTTCTGCCTCCTCAGCTACATCCTTGTGTGACAAACCAGCTCCCAGCTCCAGGCTGCCACAGCTCCTGTCCCCAAGCCCTGGGAGCAGGAGAGCTTGGCCACAGCCCTTCCCAGCGATGACAGAGGTGTCCCAGGGCTGTTTGACAATCTGGGGCTTTAGTTCCTGGCTGGGCCTGAAAACCACACGGACAGGAATTGCTTTTTGCCCATCTGAAGCGCAACGTTTTTCCTGTTGTTATATCAGGACCAAGGGCTGGACCTTGCGCTGCACCACGGAGCTCAGTATGTGACCTGAGTTAATTCAAAACTCCTGAAAGTTCCAAAGAAATTTTAAAAAGAAAAAACCCTGAATACTGCTAAGACCTGGGCTTGAGCATCAAGCTGCTTTTTCTCCATGCTTCCTTTTTAATTTCTTTTTTAAATTATGTTCCACAGACAAGCCTTTGTGTTGTATTGGCAGCACACATTTAAATCCCAAGGGAGGCAGGATTCCTTCAGCTCCAAGTTCGCAAGTGCCAGATTAAATTTTCCTCAAAGTGATGTGGACTCCACAGCCCTATTTATCCCATCATGGGGAAACTAAGGAATACTGGGGTCTTGTGGTAAGAAAAGGAATATTCCTACAGATGTGAAGCACGTGCTGCAATTCACCCTCCATTTCTGTGTGACACAAACATGAGCCAGAGCAGCTGCTGTACAAACATCCACCTGGCTGGCTGCAGGAATACAGGTCAGGTGTTACT
Organism: Cyanoderma ruficeps; assembly: GCA_008694505.1. Classification (NCBI taxonomy): domain Eukaryota; kingdom Metazoa; phylum Chordata; class Aves; order Passeriformes; family Timaliidae; genus Cyanoderma; species Cyanoderma ruficeps. The sequence continues at coordinate 5,809,868 of VZDJ01000175.1, forward strand.
GAGCTTGCTTTCAAAGAGGAGACACTTAAACACTGTTTTACCAGTGCACAGCCCAAGCCCTTTCTCTGCTGGGCAGGGAACCGGCACATCCCCCAAAACAAAACAGCGTCACACAGATCCAGCCCCATCCGACTTCTCCCAGCTTCTCCAGGAGCCCTCCCCCATGGCAGGGGGGCACACAAAGCGACCTGGCCACGCTCCTGCCTGCTGGGCTGAGGGTCACAGGGGGTGAGCAGACACCCAGCCCTGCCCTGGGGGTGGCACACACACCGTGGTGGATGATGTAGTGATCCATCAGCTTCTGCATGAGGCGGATGCCGGTCTCGCGGTCGGGCGCTTCCTTGTGGTCGATGAGCCAGTCCGTGAGCTCCTTGGCCACGAAGCAGTTGGGGTATGTCCTCAGGTGGTACCTCCTGTCCTTGATCAGCTTCCCATCGTGGAGACGAAGCCTGGGGGGAAAGGCACAGCTGGGATCTCAGGGGAGTTTGGGTCTGATGGCCCTGAGCTGTCCAGCCTGCAGAGACCACCCTGGATGGGCTGGGACTGGTGCCAAGCAGGGACTGCTCAGTACAATCAAACCCCTTGGCACTGCCAGACTGCATCAGTCAATCCCAAGGAGCCTCTCCATCCTTCCTTCCAGAGAAGGAGAAGTCATCCCCTTCTCTCCTCCTGGCACCACTCACAGTCCTAGGTTTTGGAGGCTTTGATCCATGAGAAATCCTGCGCCGTTCATAATTTCAGGAAACAGAAGCCCACCCTTGGCCATAGGCCCCTGGACACTAACAGAGGCCCTTTTCCAAGACTCAAACCCCCATGTTCCTGATGTCAGTTTGGAGGAGACATTTGGCACTCCAAGGGCAGCCAGGTTTTTGGCCACTCAGGTTGCCTGAGCAGATGTAGTGTGACCCACCACGTGTCTTTTCATTGTAAACAAGCCTTTAAAGCCCACAGCAGAAGGGGGTGAAGAGGGGACAAAACTCAGAAAAAAAAAGCAATACCTGTATGTATTATCTTGGTATGATTCTGTGTCTAGCTCTATTTCCCCATGGCCATGAAAGCAGGAATAAAGGACAGGGCCTTGCTCATAACTGCAGGGGGGAGCAGTAACAGGAGCCCTCCTTTCTTCTGTCCAAGCAAAGAGTGCCAGGTGGATCCCAGCATTCCCTAATCCATGCACTCCCTAACCCACAGCAGCAGGGAACAACAGTCCTGACATTTTCTAATTCCAGCTGGGATTGACTGGGACAGAGTTTACCCAAACAACAACCCTCCTATGCCAACAACCCTGATGTTACAGCTGCTCTGCAGGTCCGGTGGGAAGATTTATGGGGGAAGGTTACTCAGGTGAGCACGGATTTGACTTTCAAAAGGACCTTAACGACTGAGTGAGCCACAAGGCACAGAGTTCCTCTGTGCTCCAGCCAAAGCCAGCCCACTTTGGCAGCAGATCTGTCCAGGGGCCAAACTTTTGCCTTGAGCCATGACCGTTCCCAAAACACCAGTGCTGGAAAATGCCCGGTGTGTGCAGCAGGCTCTGAGGGGAGATATTAATTAAACATCTCTGTAACTCCAGGATGGTTTTCATTTCAAATTATTCATCACAATTCCCAGTTTTGCCCCAGGGCAGTGAGTTTTACTAAGGCATTAAACACTGCAGCCTTTTGTTATTTCATGCCTCAAGTTCTTTTTTTCTTTTTGGAAAAGTTATGCCTGTCGGACAACACTTTTAGATACCTCACAAAAAGTTTAAATATCCTAAAACACTATCGGCTAATAATGGATTATCCTCTATTGTAGGATTTATAAATGCTAAGTTCCCAGAAGTTTTACCATAAAAGGTTTTGTTAGAGGAAAAATTAGTAATTGATTTCTTTCAATTAATGCCGAGAAGTTGACAGAAGCTTTCAGACCTTCCTGCTAATTAATATACTGAAGAAAAGATTCATGCAGAACCAGCTCCTGGCCTTGCCTTGTACAGACCTGCCTCAAATCCTGAGGTCTGTATCCAGCATTTCAGCCTTTACCTGGAAGGCTGAATCCCACATGTGACCAGCACTTGTTCTGCAGATGGATTTTACCTGGAAACAACAGCCCACAGACAGCTGCCTTGCTGTTTTTAGAGTTTTTGTGCTTTTTTTTCCTTTATTTCATGGTCCACTGTCAAAATGCAACTAGACACAGCAGACACTGCAAACAATGTTCCAAGAGTGCTCTATTGCCAACAAGAGTCTACAGGTGTCCATAAAGAATATACATATATATATTTACACGCACACACACCCTACACATACAATAATACACAGACCATAATCACACAAGGCCTGAATAGGAACTGGTTAGGAGAACCCTATTTCCCCTATTGGATTCTCTTTATTTAATCGTGTTTCAGAATATAGAAAAAAATGCACAGATTTTGAAGGAGTTGAATAAAATGTAAAAAGAAAAATATTAGGGAGCAATGCTGCTAAGGCCTAAGATTCAAAAATTTAAAAATACACTTATTCTGAAAATATTGGATTGGGAGCAATTGCCAGGACAGGAATTAAGTGATATTTCAGCACCTCTGGAGCAGCATCTTGGACGTTTAAAGGCTGTTTTAAGCCTGTGATAAGTTTTCCCTCTGTCCTGCAGGCTCAGGGCAGCGGAAGAGGCTCGGCTCGAGTGTCCTTGTGGACTTTTCACTTTCCTCTTGTTTACTGTTTCCTGTCAACCCTGAAGAGAAAGATTTTGTCCTTCAGCACAGGATGTAACAGCTCTTGTGTGATGTTACAAAAACAAAGCTGGTGCAACCATGAGCGGGTTCTAATCATGCCTCCAGATAAAAAAAGAAAATTAAGGAAATATATAATAATATGTAATATTATGAGTTATCTGGACGGCAAAATCCACCCTGTGGAAACATTACTTCTTCAAAAGGATTTAAAAAAAAAAAGGCAGGATAAGGTCAGGATAAAACACTTGCTGGAACATGAGAATGGGCTCTTATGAAACACTCCTGGCTTGGCAGGCAGAGCTTCCACGTGCGTTTGCTTTGGGTAGGTTGTGTCGGGTAAGCAAATCGTTTCTTTGTCAAGGTCACTACAAAGCCATCATTATTCATCCTGGGTAACCTTATTGAAAGGCTCCTCCAAACAGGAGAGGAATAAACTCTCCCTCACCTCCCCTGTAAACAGACCTTGAGCATCTCAAATGACAAGGTGGATCTTTCAAGGATATTAATTGCAGTTCACGTTCCCACAGCAGCTAAGTACACACGAGTGGCCTTGGGAAAGATGCATCATCCAAAAGATCTTTTCTGTTCCTATCTTCACGGGAACAAACAAACAAACAAAAAACCCCAAATAAACAAAAGGAAAAACCACCAGAACAACAAACTTCTAAGTGCTCACTAAAAGGCAGCAACAGACACAGGAGCATTTCTGCAAAGCAAGGCAAAAGAGCTGCTGCAAACAGGCTCAGCAAACACCAGTTTGCATCACCCCCAGTCTGAAAAACTTCACAGTACATCTGGGGACAAGGGAGGGCTTTGCACGCCTGTGACAGCCCAAAGTGGTACTGAGATGTTTTGATTTCCTTGTATTTAAATGTAAGTATAGGAAGACTTAAATGTCAAAAGGATATCCCAGCAAGCACAAGTCTACTTCCCAGTCCTCCCTTTCGCCAGTGCTAGAAATTTAATAATTAGCTTTTTAAGGTCATTTTGACCATGAAGTTTCATCTTTGAATAACGTTCACTGCTAGATCAAGCATGCGTGATTCCATGATTCCTCAGGGAAGTCATGCTCACCACAAGAGATCCAAGTCCAACAGAGAACCACCAAACCTCCTGCAGACAAACGACTTTTGGGCAAGAATACAAATTTCGGCACGTTCAGCCACACACCTTTAGCGAGCCCAATTTCCAGAGCACCGAAGCAGGAGCCCTTTATTGACCAGCATTGCAGTTTGAGTCTCCAAATGAAACACTGGTCAGCCCTGAAAGTTTTGTACGGTGACAGAAATTGCGATTTTATTCTTTGTAGGGAAAAAAGCTTCCTTCTCCTCTCCCTTTTTCTGTGCAAGTCCTAAATTTACTGAGTATATTTCATGTTTAGGAGTGATTAATGCAGTTTAGCAGAGCTATTAGAGCACAGCTGCTTCTCCTGACCATGGGAATACCCAGACGAGAGTGCACCAGGGCTTGTCCATACTTGAGGAATTGCGATTACAGCAGGGTGTGAATGCAGAGCGAGGAAGCTGTTCCAGAACCTCTCTGTGCAGATAAGCCATTTGTTGCAATTAGAAGTGACTAATTGGGCCTCTCTTAGAGAGTGCCACCCAAGAACACACAACGCCCAGTAAACCCGATGTGATTTTCATGGAAGTCTACACGTCTGGCACAAGAGGAGTGACAGCAGACGTGAGGAACGAGCCCGAGCCAGCAGCTCTGTCAGACTCAAGGCCAAAACGCCAGTGAAAATTTTATTTTTGTCTTTCTAGTGGAGAGACACTCAAAATATAAAGTTCTTTTTTCTCCCTCCCTGGACCAGGCAGCTGTTGAAGCAGAGGGACTGTGGCAGACAGGCAAACCCAAACCACACTGGCCAATCTCCCACTGACTGCTCCAGGATCCGCTTCCCTCCCGCCCATCCGCACAGAGCATTCCTCCAGCCCTCCCCTGTGCAGCTATTCCTGGCTGGAAAACGCACCCTGACACTGAACAGACTCACCCCTCTGGCCAAACCAAACTCTGAGGGATTTTGCAAACTTGCTGGGAAGCCAAAGAACTGTAAAGATGGAGCAAAGGTTTGTTTGATTTAATGTAATAGTGGGCAGGCAGGGCAGGAAGCGGGGAGCAGGGAAAAACAAATGTTTGATGTTTCATGTGGATACAGCAGCGTTATTTGCTGATGGAGGTTTACTGAGTCAGGGCAGCTGCGAGGCTCCTTTCCATGCCTCTGTATTCCACATCTGGGGAAAAGCAGGGGAGGACAACGTGGACATTCAGCCCTGTCCATCTGCTGGTGGCTGACACATCACCCAGCCTCTCTGCCTCAGTTTCCCCATTGCTCTCCACTGGCTATCCAGGTCCCAGGAAGATCCACACCACTAACTCCTTACCTGCCAGGCTCTGAGATCCCCAAAACACAAGAGAGGAATTCAAACTCTGTGTGTTCTGTCTCAGTCCATTCCCCTTCCAGCCAGAGGTTCAGTGGAAGGAGCAGCCCAGCTCCAGGCTGGTGTCCATCTCCCCATCCTCCTCCCCAGGTTTGATACCAACAGCTCCTTCCCACCCTCCTGCACTGGGAACAGCAGAAGGCTGCAACTGCTGTGTGCCCAGCCCCAACAAAAGGACCCTCCTTCCCCTCACTGTGAACTCTCGGATTTTGGGAGCTCCCAAAACCAGGAAACTTCAAGGCACTGCATCTACGGGGGAAAAAATGAAGAAAAAAAAAAAGATGGATATCCCCAAAACTGCATAAACTTTGGGGTTCCTATTCAACTTTAGCCCAGTGTGCAGTGTACTGGAAGAGTTCTATTCACAAACGAATTTACTGTCTCCCCTTCTCGTGCTTACAGCCACGATCACCAAATGGTCCAGGGTCTGATCTGCTCCTGTCCTGCAGCAGGAATGGGGAAGTCACATCACCTCTCACACACAGAACACAGTTGTAACACACAGCTTGGTTATTTTGTTTTCTCTCTGGATACCTGACCCCTTCCTTTGGCCCAGCCTATGGGGCTCAACTTAAACCTCAGTCACCCCAGATGAGTAAAATACTGAAAATATAAATATGAATAAGCCTGCTCTGTCCCTTGGCTGTATCTTCAAGATGAGGCCCCAGTCCTTAGCTGCAAGTTATCAATCCTTGATACAGTACAAATAATAAAGCTAAAGGCAACAGTGCTCACTGAGAATGGACAACATCCCTACACCAAGCTAATGTCAGGGGTCTGATGATAGCACACAGGCTGTGGAGTATTTACATCAGCAAGGATATATTTCCTATTTTCCACCCACATTTCAAAACAAACCAGAATGCCCCCAGATACCAACATGTAAACTCTGCTCTAGAGCTAGGAAAGGCCACAGTGAGATGCTTGGAAGCAAGGAGGGAGTTCTGACCCCAGATACACAAGGAGCATGTTTTCTCAGCCACACATTGCACAGGAGAATGGGTTTCTGTCTTCATAAGAAGAAAACCCTCAGAAGCTGCTGAAGAACGGGGACTACAAACCAGCAGAAGTTCCCAGGAAAGGGAAGATCCAGTTCGGGCACATGGCACCCATGGAATGCCCTTCCAAGTCACCCCGAAAGTCTGAGCATTCACCGAAATGCTGCTGTCCTCATCCAGCCTGGGATCAGGGACCTCGTGGGGGCAGCTCAGTGCCACCACATCGCTCTCCGTGCTTCGGAGAAGGTGGGAAGGGACAAAAAAATTCTGCTGCCATCTAAACTCACCCATCAGTCCCCTGGTAGCTGGGGGTGAAGGGTCGGAGACACCAGAGAGGAGCAGCAGGACAAGGAGTGACAGAAAATGACCTGGTTCAGCACCCTTTGGTGAGTGAAGGAAGGATCAGCAGGTACTGGAGAGCATGTGGGAGAAAGAGCTTGCTCAAGGATAAAGGCTGGGAGCCTGCTGCTAACGGGACACAGCCCAGAGCCCCGGGCACAGCCCTGCCCCGGGCTGCAGCGGGACCCCGGGAGCTCCTACCTGAGCTGCTCTCCGGCAATCATCACCTCAGCCCTGTAGTGGTGCTCCGTGGCTTTCTTCTTCAGGCCGCTGCCGAGGCTCTCCATGCCGGGCGGGCGCTGCTCCCCATGGATCGGGAGGAGGATGCTGCTCCCTCCCCGTGCGGCCCCGCCGCTGGCACGGCGCAGGTAAAGGCGGCCCGGAGTTGCTGACTCCGGCTCCACGCCTCTCCTTCCCTCCCGGCAGGCTCCGGAGGAGGAGCCTGCTGCAATCTGAGCCCGGCTCTGCCCGCTGCTCCCCGCTGGCTCGGGCTGGGAGCCGGGAAGGTGACCGGGATGCTCCCAGCCGGCTGTGACAGTGTCCCCTCTGCCCCTGGCAGGCTGCGGGCACACACGGGCCGGAGAGTGAGCGGTAAGAGGGGCAAAGAGTTCCTTCCTTAGGCTGAAACTTTCCTGCAGGGGTTCAAGATGTGCCAATCCCCAACGCAAGCCGTGTGCCTCCTTCCCGTCTGCCTCCCTGAGGATTTCCTGCCTTTCCACAGGTTGGGATGCACCCAACACCATGGCCAGCACTTGCTGAAAGGGGGATCAGGGCAGCCTGAGCCCTCCCTCTGTGCAGGGCCCACCGGAGAGGTTGGATGGGGAAGCACAGGCTGTGGATGGCAGGATCTGGCACTGGCGAGTCTGGAGCTCTGCTGGTGCTGACACTGATCCCACCTCTAAAATCTGCCTCCACCACCACTCATCATTCCCATTATTAGAGGAACTTTCTGCAAGGCCAGAGCTGACCTGAAAGTGATGGTGAGCAGCAAAGCAAAAGGCAGAGGAACTGGGATGTGGAGAGGGTTAATTACATCCATCACTACTGTCAGATCCCTGTGCAATCATACTTCCATCAGTTGAATCAGGAATGAAAAATACTGCCTGGCACAGGAGAACAAACCTCAGAAACGCAAAAGAAACCTACTGAAAAAGAGTGTGGAGAAGATGGGTGTGAGGGCAGGGAAGAAAATTTATCAGCTAAAGAGGTTCTGCTTCAATTTAAAGTTTAATAAAGCACAAATTAACTAAATGCTGTCTTTAATTAGCTCCTCTGTAGCAGCAATTCATCAGCAGGCAGTGAGTTTGCCGTTGTCTCCATCAGCACAGGCTTCCATTCCCCCATCCCGTAAAGGCTGCTAAATCCAACCACCCGTGTTGGGGATTCGGGTAGTGCAGCACGGGGTGCCCAGGGCCAGAAGGATCAGGACACTCGGGGAAAGGCACCGCTGTAGCTGGAGGCACGGTGCTTTTCCTCTGGCTCTGTGCTGCTGGAGGAGCAGCAGAGGGAACAGGGGCTGGACAAACCCCGGTGCCGCTGCTGCCGTCCAAGGCAAACAGCCGGGGAGCGGCTGTGCCAACAAGGCTCCCGCTCTCCGGGCTCTCCTGGAGCTGCTCCCGCCGTGTGCCGTGTTGGGCCGGGCCGGGAAGGAAAAACAGGCTCCCCTTGTGCGCTCGGGACGGTCCTGGAGCCGCTCCGGGCCGTCCGTGCCAAAGGGGCTCGGAGGTGCTCCCGGGGCAGGCTGGGCTCGTCCCTGCCCTGCTGCAGCATCCTGCATCCCTAAGGTGAACACAGTGGGAGAGCTCCCCACATCTGCACATCCCACTGCGCTGCTTCAGCCATGGAGAAACCACTGCTGTTTTAATCGTTGCATAATAACTATCCTCAATCATTGGATAACAACCATCTTCCTTAAAAAAAAAAAAAAAATTCAGCTCCAATCCTGAGAGTGTTTTACAGTAACAAGGTGAAGGATTTCAGCCCTTGCCAGCTTCTCCCGTGAAAAACACAGGAGGAAAAGAGTTTATTTGTCCCATAAATAACCTTGAAAAATGTGCCCTCTAAATTAGACATTAATGTTTCTACTTAATACACACAAAAAAGGAAGAGAAGCTACTGAAAATGTATTATCTCCCCATCTCAAGCCTGGGGAAGAGTCGAGGGAGCAGAGTGAGGGGACAGCAGCCAGGGATATCCAGGGGGGCTGAGGATGGAGCTGTGCTTGGAAAGCTGCCTGTGGGGATGGTGGGCAGGGAGATGGACTAAAACTTCTCCTGAGAGGACAGAGCACCACTGTAAACCTGCAGCTGTCGTACAGGAGGTGATTGCAGTGGCTGTTTTCCCTACAAGGACCAGGGCCAAGCTCATGAAATGAGTCGGCAGCCTTGAGACAAACTCCTTAAGAGAAGGGTTTTCCCCTTCAGCTGCATAAAATTTAATTGTGCAAATTATCAATACTGAATGTTAAGCCTCAAATCTAAATTTAAAAAAAAAAAGGAATTGGGTAAATTTGTGCAGGACATGTCTTGGTATTGAACATGGAAATGCAGATGATTACTTCTGTTTTCAGTGATGGAAGCTGCAAGAATACACTAGTGGAGAGTTCACTCACAATTTCTTCTCCTCTTTCCCTGATTTCTGCTACTGGTGCACACCAGAGGAAGGGTCCAGGCCTGGAAGAACTCCTGCTCTCCATCAGCTCAGCACTCTGAATGTCACAACCTCAGGGCTTTTTACACTGACATTTAGTGGGGAGAGCATGTCACCAGTTCAGGAGAAGAGGGATGTTAAACCAAAGCCCCGTGCTCACAGCACCAAGCTTGTGTTTAACCTCAGCAGTGTCCTTTGCAGATCTGACAGCATTTTCCCAAAGCATTTTGTTCCCTTTTTTGAAGGGAATATAGGGAATACACCCAGCAAACTGCTGTTAACTACATCCTGGAGGTGACAGAATTTCAGGGTTGGGAAAAATGATCCCTAAATATGTCTCCCTTGCTCTCTATCCATGTAGGGATTAATTAGATTGAATTAGTTATCAGCTCGATCTACAGATGAAGTGTTATTTCCACAGCACGGCTCCATAGTCCAATCCACAATGAATGTGCAGAGTCCCTTCACCTAGGTCTCCCCTCCAGAGGATCTGCAGTGTCTGAGTTGTTTGTTTCAGTAGATTAGGAAATAATTTGACTCATTAAGTGTTCAGAAAAGCTGGAGGCACCTCTGGGTACAGCCAAATACCTTTATTTTCAGCTCCCAACTTTGTTACATCAAATAGAAGGTTCAGCACCCTTTGATTTTTTTTATTTCCTTCTTTTTCCCCTAGCAGGGCTGAGGAAAAGACAGGAAGAAATCAGATGAGTTTGTTTTGAAAAGCTGTAAAAAGATAAAAAACCTGTTTGTAAATCTTGCCAGGAGTGAGCACGGAGGACACGGGGAGCTGTCACAGCTGTCCTTGTCATTAGCTGCAAACTTTGCCTTAGTCCTTTACCTAAATTTTGCCTCTCTGTGGCAATTCAGGCTCTGCATTTCAAGCAGAGACCTGGACACATCTCCTGTGCAGAGGAGCAGAGTGTGGCAAGGGACAGATTCAGATTTTTCCTGCTCTGAGCTGGCACCTCTGATGGCAGCAGGCTGCAGCTGGCAGCCAGCCAGCACTGCTCGCCCCACACGCCAAATTTGATTCAGCTTAAGAAAAAAAAAAACCCACTAAAAAGTTTTTTAAAAAGATCTCACTGCCAAAATCAACACAATAAAATCCCTGATTTGGCGGGCCTGTGTTTCTTCTGCTGACAGGGTGCTGTCCTTGCCAGAGAATTTTTCCCTGACTGGTGTCAGTCCTTGTGCCCAGCAAGGTGTGCTCACCTGGCTGGCAGCAGAGAGCCCAGCATTGTTTGGGAGCCAGGCCCTGCCTGCTGCTCTGGGAAAAGCTGTTTCTGTCCCACTAAAGGTCACACCCCTGGGGCTATTTGTGCTTAACTCATCGCTGTCAGTGCCACACCGAACGCCGGAGGCCACCTCGCATCAGCCCCTCGGCTTGGAACGGCACATCAGCAATTCTGGGGGCACCTTGCATGGAGCTCCTTCATCCACAGCAGCCAGGGAATGGTCCTGGAGCCATTAAAGGCAGCCGGGAGGTTGCTGTGCTCCAGGGAAGCACACTGCACCCTGGAGAATCCTCCACTCCTGGGCTGGAAGCTGGGAGGGGACGGCAGTGTTCTCAGAGCCGGAGGAAAGTGGGAAGATTTATTTCCATCTAGTGGCAGAAAATGAACACGTTATTCAGCAATTTCTCATTACCCAGTTATAAATCTGTGCTGGAGCTCTCCTGTCATTGAGTGTCCTTCATTTTTGTTCCAGAAAAAAAAAAATTTGGATGTTTGAGCAATATGTTGCTTCTTTCCACAGAAAAGAGTCTGCTAACCCCAAGCAATCAAATAGAAGCCAAAATAATTAGGTTGTCTTCAAAGTAACAAATAGGGGGATCTTTGTTGCCCTAAAGTTGTAAACAAATACAGTTCAGTCCTAGTTCTCAAGAACTACAAGGAAGAGAACTTTATCTTGGAAAAAAACAAAAAAATACCAAAAAAACCCACTGAAAAAGTAAATTCTCCCATGATTGCATTGCTTCAGGACCTGCAGCTTTAATGAAAACACCACCAAGTACTCACCTTCTTTATGAACTAATAAAAGTTTTCATCAGGGGGGAAAAAAGAAAACCAACAAAGAACAAATGACAACAAAAGAAATGCTCTTACACAACAAGACACGGAACCTTCCTCACCTTCACTTCCCCGTTCCTCAACATCAGAAGAAACATTTCAAACAGTCAATAGTCCTTAACTTTTAGTTCCAATACCAGTGTGTGGGTGTGAGACTTCAAAGCAGAGCAGAGGAATTTAATTCCCCCAGTTCACCCTCAGGGTGTTTTTTAAAGATCAATCAGGTGTTGCAGACCACTGGGACAGGGAGACATCCTTGTCCCTGCTCTGGGACATCTCTGTGCCCCAGCTCTGCAGAAACCTCCCAGGACTCAAGGACCCTGGAGGCCTTTTCCAGTCCCAATGTTTCTGTGATTGAGGGAGGAGAGGCTGCAGGGCAGCACTCAGAGCTCCCCAGCATGGTCTGGACCCGGGTCAGGGCCAAATCTAGACCCACATTTCTCTCAGAGAAGGAATGCTCAGGCTTCAGAGGAGGGAAAGTCTCCAGTCTCCTGCTGTGATGGGAATGTGCTAATTACGGTACAATGAGCCTGGACTGAACACAGCCAAAGGAACACTCTTGGCAGGGGAAGTGTAATCCTATCATGATCCATTAAAAAGAGCTGTTGGCTATTGCCAGCCTGTATGGGGAGCCGTGACACACAGCCCTGTCCCGGCTCTGCACCACCAGTCTGCTCTTCCTCCTCATAAAGAAAGGGCTCTTCCACTGCTTGAACAGCCGAGGTCAGCATAACGGGGCTAACATAAAGCCTAGATATTTGGCATTTGTTACAGCCCAAGCTTTAAACTGCCTCCATCCAGCCTGGTGAACTCTGCAGAGAGATGGGAGAGCTGGAATCCCAAGGCAGAAAATAAAATCAAAGGAGTGTGTGGTTGGAGGACAGGAGTTTGCCACGTGTTGGCTCAATGCAGCACGAAAGTCCCAGGCAGAGGACAGGATGGGGCTGTGGATAAGCAGATCCATGAGCAGGAACACATTTCCAACCCCACACCCAGCTATTCAAACCTCCCCTAAGGTTCCCTCAGAGCCACCCATGCCCAGCGGCACAATTCCCTCTAGAGGAAGGAAGGTGAAGTGACAAGTGAAGGTCTGCAAGGGAAGGTCGGCCATCAGCTCTGAAAGGAGCCTCTTCACAGGATCATGAAATGACTTTGGGGTGGAAAGGACCTTCAAGGTCACCGAGTTCCAACCCCTTCTCCGTGGGCAGGGACACCTTTATAGATCAGCATCTTTTGTGGGAGTTGGTGTTGCCCCAGTCGTTCCTCAAGCCCAGTGCAAAGAGGGTTTGGGTGGCCTTTAGCAGATGGTAAAAAGCCCTTCACAACCACCATCAAAGAGAGGACAGGCATTTAACAGATGTGAGAGTGGGGGAGTCTGTTCTGCAGAGGTTTAATCTGACAAGCTGGGATCTCACCAGCAGCTTAGATTACTCAAGGAGTATTTATTCCACTTCTCTGATATGCTTTGTGCTCCCTCCCAAGGTCTGGGACCAGCTTAGAGACACACCTTGGTGTGGGCAAGAAGTTTAAGAGAATTGCAGCAGCCTCGGCTTCAGATTCTATCTCTTCTGGCCAGTCCTGCAGTAACACTGGGCAGCTTGACCTGGTGAAGCCCTGTCTGGGCAGACTAGATTTGTAATTCAAGTCCAATGCACTGAGCTGTTCCCCAAATGTGACAGCTGATGGCTGGAGTTAATAGGCAATTTTGAACACAGAATTAAAATAGCAATTCCCTCTCAAATGGTATCAACCTTCAATGCAACAACACACAGAAAAGGTTCTGTAAGGAAGAAAATTTCTAGTTTGACCTTGATCACGACAGCCTTTATATAGGCTGGCACATCAATTTACATATATTAACCATCCATGTCAGCAGAGTAGGCGAAAAAAATGTATATACAAGTGATTTTTGCCCCAGGTAGTAAAACACCATTCCATTGAAGGCAAGATGAGCAATCCAGTGCGGAACTGCTGATACCAAGCAGCAGCACTTCTCAATCAGAAGTGGTGAATTTTTTTTATAAAAGACACACTCCAGCCTTTCTGCCTTTCCTGGCAGAAGCTGATTTATCTATTGTAAAATTCACCAGCCTCAGCAACACTGAGCAGCCTCTCCCAGGGAGCACACTTTGACAGGGCTTAGAGGGAAAGACAAGAACTGGTTCCCAGAGCATGCAGAGCTGATAGCACTGGATTTTCCTGCCTGAGCAGCGGTCACAATCCTGGTGAGGTACAACATGACTGCTCTTGGCAGTCCTTGCGGCCAGCCCTGCCAGAGGCTCGGTCTCTCCCACTCGTTCTCAGCAACTGCAAGTACAAGGAGGCTTCTCTAGGAGATCTTCTCAGTGTTTCTTTCATTTCTTCTGTTTTTAGCCAGTTTAAACCTTGCCATCAGGGAGGGCAGCGTCGGTGAAATTCAGATTGGAGGCAAAGCAGCATCTGAGGATAAAAAACCAGGGCGGTTTCATCTCACCTACAGCAAACATCAGCGCCTTGCTCAGAGGAGGAGCTGGCCTTTCTTTTCCTGCCTTCCTGAGGAGATGCAGCTTCTTGCTGACAGAGCACACATGGCTGGAGCTGACACAGCCAGGCAGCCTCCCTTGGCCTCCTGCAAATCAGTGACTGAGCAGCCAAGGAATGATCACACTGCAGGTCTGTCAGAGCTTCAGGGTTTACAGCTTCCCAACAGGACAACACAGCTCCATCTCGTTTTCCTTGCGGGATTTTCAGTTTTCACCCCGTGGCTGCATCCTGCAAACCTCTGCCAAAGCAGTGGGGAGGTGCAGAGCCTCAGGCTGTCCCTGTGGAGTTTGTGGGGGTGATGGTGAAGCTCCTGAGCCCAAATCCTGCTGCAGACGGCTCCTGTGGAGAAACCCTCTGGAGCAGGTGGGGAGCATGAGGAGGGAAACCAGGACACATCCCCAGTGCCTGCCTGCACACCTCAGAGGGAACCAGTGTCTGTGAAGTGAGTGACCTGTGAAGCCCAGAGTGACCTTCTGGGCCTGCCTCTGCCGTGGAGGGCACCCACACAGCCCAGTAACAAGCTGGACTTGCTGCTGGTACTGGATCAGAGCAGAGTGGACACGGCAATGCAGCAGTGACCTGTCTTCCCTCAAGTCCAAGACTTTGTGTCTTCTGGTCTTAGTGTTTTCTAGTCTAGACTCCACTTAATCTATATGCTTTTGCTCAGTCTGAAATCCAGAATACACATCACTGTTTCCATGGGGTTTTGTTTTTTAGGTCATTAACTCTGGATGTTGTCAGAATAAAGGGCCCAAATCCTCTTTCCAGAACCAGCATGTCCTGTTTACTCCCAGTAATCCCGTGTGAGAACTTTGCACCCCACAGAGCAGCCCTTACAGGAAGAATGGACACAGCCTGTCCATGGAATAGTACCAGTGATGTTATCAAACACAAATGTCCATTTTTTTGTGTAAAAATCAGTAAAATTACCTCTACAGGGCAAGTAGGATTCAGTCCTGCTGACCAAGAACATAACAGAAGATATTTTAAATTTGCACAAAGCCGGGTGCAGTCATCTGGAGTACTCACATGGCTCATGGAAAAAACTGGAATCTGAATGTGGAACAGCACCACAGAAGGATTTGTCAGAGGACTCTCACTTCTTGCAGGAAAACTGCTTTAAAAGTTACTTTTTTCTGCTGCAATAAGTGCCTCTGTAGACAAGCTAATAAAAATCTCAGAGTACATAAATTTATCTGCACTTTTATTTCTATTTATAGTTCTCCTTAAATAAGGAGGCAAACAATGTCTCCAAACTGCTCCTAAGTAAGAGTTTGAAGTTAGACTGTGAAACTCCAATGAAACATAAAGATGTTTTTGGCTCTATTAATGTTGGCAGCTTCCTTTTTCCTTTGTTACTGGCAGGGAGGAATACGCCTGACACCAGCAGCTGGGCTAAAAATTAACTGAAGTCTCCTGAAAAAGGGCTGACCACCGTTCTGCTCCATATCTCTTTGCTTTATTATAATACTCTTTAAAAGATGACACTGCAGTTCAAGTCCAGAACCACTCTACAGAACAATGAATAGTGTTCACTGAAATCGCCATTCCGGTGAACTTCACAAAAAAACAGAGCAGGAGAATTAAAGATACAGCACTCCAGACTGACCAAGTTTCTGCTGGCATGGAAATGAAAGAGGGTTCTGCAGCTAGAGGCCGCTCAGCCATTGGGATCAAACTCTTAATAATGGCCATGGAAATGTTTCTTGATTTCTGCTTAAATCACTGATTGCTAAAACCTTTACTTGGGTCACTGGAATTTAGTATTTCAGCCAAAATAAGCTAAGAACTGAAATACCTGTGTAGACTGCTACTCTCCAAGAGGACCACTGTATCTTTAAATGTATCCTGGATTAAACAAAGGTTTTATCTACACTTGTTAAATTATTGCACAGACCATTACACTGACAAGTACATTATGAACCCATGGAATGTTACAGTCTGGCCTGGAAAATAAAAGCAGCAGCATTATCCTTGAGGTCTCAACCATGAGGGAGAGCTGGCCAAGCACTTCTTGAATTGTACTTATTATTAACAGGTTTCAAGACACAAATGAAACATTTTAAAATAATCCCTAACTCCCAGGATTATGTTTGGGAGCATTATCCAAAACTTTCACTCTTTTGCAAGTGGCACTTAGTTTGATTTCTTGTCATTCTTCTTGTATCAGACTGCCTGCAGGAATCCAGCTGCTCTGTACTTTCCATAGTTGAAGCCATACGAAGAAATAAGTTTGGTCACCAGGGGATGTGAACCAGCCATTGCAATGTCTAACTGGTGCAGCAATTTCCCCTACTGCACATCTCCTGGCAGTTTGCTTGTGTGACTGAAACCCGTGACTGCAGGAGTGGGATGAAAGGGGAGCACAGCCCAGGCCACCCCTGCACAGAGCCCACTGTGACACCACGGCCCTGCCAAAGCACACTCAGGTTCACGGCTGGATCCTCACTCAGCCAGGCAGGCTCAGCTCCAGCAGCCTGCACTCAATGCCTCTGCTCCTCATCAGGCCAAAACGGGAGGATTTGGGGAGAGGAGGAGGAGAAATTAAAAAATAAAAAAAAAATCTGATTCATGAACACTTGTTCTGCACATGCAACTTGATGGGATGCATTTCCTCACAGGGCAGAAACCTCCCAGCCACCTACTCTGAAAAAAAAGTAAAATTCAATACAACAGTAGGTGTGCAAAAAGAAAATGCCCTTGTTTTGTCCTCTCCTCTGGAAGGCATGATCACACATTCAGGCTCAGACCAGTCATTTAAAAATGCCCATTTGCCCATCAAACTGACCAGCTGGCACACTGGTTTTGTGTCTGCAGTTACACTTTCTGCCGTTATATTGGTTTATTTGGATCTTCCAGTAACATCTTTCTGTCAGTTGTAACATTTTATTGCTTCCCTACAACACTGCAGAGAGAGAGATGGCAACTGTTCTGTCCCTGTCTCCTCAACTGGAGGAAAAATCCTTACCCAAAGCTTCTGCTTGAGCAGGGCTCAGGGGCTGTTTGATTTAGAACATAAAAGTTTCAAAAGCTACAAAAATCAAATCAGAAGAGCAAACAAATGGCTCATGCCAATCGTGGCTGCAAGTGATACATAAATAAACCACTTTTGTCCCAGGCAAAGCTCACGGCTGAGGAGAACGTGCACACACACATCACAATACCACTGACTGAGTGGACTGAAATAAAGATTCTCCTGCCACGAGCCATTTCAGGAGGTTTATGAAAGAGAAACTGTAATGAACTTGCACAGAAGCAGCTGAATCAGCTTCAGACTGGGCAGCAGACACATTGACAAGGAGGCAACAGAGGTCTAAGCATAAAAAAACAAAGCTATGTTTGATATGCAGCTAAGCTATGACAAAGTTTACTTAGAACTGAAGTAGAAAAAAATTCCTTGTTTTAGTGCAGGCTGTGAACTGCTGCCAAGAGTACCATGAGCAGCAGCACAAACTGAGAGCCCTCGTGCCTTTGGCACTTCCAAAGGGTCTGTGACAGCAGGGCCACCTTGGGAATGGCTCAGCCTGGAGCAGCACTCGGGTCTGAGCAGCTCTGGGTCCTGCTGCAGAGGCTCGGACACCACGAGCTTCAGACCACGCTCTCAGGAGAGGCAAGGGGGGAAAAGAAATCCCAACTCCCACAGAACAGGGTGAGAGAAGAGTGGAAATATATTCTGTTCACCATCTGAAAGATCCTAGTAATAGAAATACAGATTCAAGCTGTAAACAGAGCTACTTCTACTCAGACTTAAGCCTTTAAAATCTGCTACTTATGAGGAAGTTAATTTTCTTTCCTTTTTCAACTGTTGATATTATTATCTGCTCAAAAACCTCTGTGAGGAGTAAAAGAAGTGAAGTGTTATTTCAGGTAACTTTGACACCTTCAGTTGGCTGTTGAACAAATCAACCAGTTTTTAAAAGAAAAGACTTTTTAGGTAAGTAGTGGGACCTACAGGGTTCACAGAAAGAACTCCATGCTGGAAAAGCAGACCACAGAGAACATCATGATTTGAGTTTTCAAGCGAGCTGATTGTTTTCGTGCTGAGGGTACATTCACAACCCATCCCTCAAAATAAAATGGGATACCTATGATAACTTGGATGTTAAAAGTCACAGTTCTTCTCTAGGAGTTATGGCTTGTGTCATGCAAAGTGATTTGTTGGGTCAAAACTGACACATAACTGAATCTCCTGTTCCAGTCCTTAATGCTGACAAAGAGTTTCTCAAGTTTCCAAAATAGTGTTTCTTTAACAAGATCCGGGAGAAAATGTGGAGAAACATATGACAGAAACAGAGATACAGCTTAATACATTAAAGGATAGTTTGGAAAACATCTGCTTAAATTAAATTTTACTATTAAATCCAGACATCTACTCATCTTGAAAGGGGCTTGCTGCCCGGCTCTTTCCTCAATGTTCTCGTATTTTCCATCCATTTTTTCTTGCTGGAATCTTCTTTGTNAGATGTCCAGAATGACATAAGCAGCAGAAAGACTTATTTTTTAACAGCATTAATAAAATACTACACAGGGAGAAGGAAGAAAGAGAAAAAAGAGAGTACATAAAATACTCAGGGGCAAGGGCTTAGGTGAGGAAGGAAAACACCACAGCTTTGCTTTTCTGTGTAGCAGAGCTGCACAGTGCAAACTCAATCCCTTGAGTAAGGTGGGCAAGCAGAGCCATCCTGGATATCCCTTGAGAGCTCAGGCCAAACCTCTAAGTTTACACAAATCATTATCTAGCTCTAGATTCCTTCTGAATTCTACGGGGGAAAAATAAGTTTTCAACTACTAAAAAATAATAATAATAATAATATCACAATGTTTAAAAACAAAGCTCCAATAAAAAATATGTTAAAGATCATCTTGAATTGCCAGACCTCCTGTAGTCAGAGCAATCCATAAGGCATTGAAACTCGATGTATCCAACTGCAGCTTGCCCAGTTAATGGCTGTCTTTCCCAGTCACACCCTGTCCTGTTTCCATTAAACACCCCAAATCTCCAATTAGATGAGGACTGGATGAACACCTATTAACCTACACATGCAAGGCTGTGCCATGGAAGTGTCCTTGCACTGATTTCTTTCCTTGAACATTCGTGTTAAGGAAGTTGCTGTAGCCAGCTCCAATAGTGCAAGGAGAATATACTTATCACTATCCTTAAAAAAGGGAGAGCCACCTTTTTGTAAGAAAAGATTCAGATGCTACTTTTTTTTTCCCTATACCGGGGTAGAAGGAAGGAGAATGAATGGGAAGCACAAACAGATCAGAAAGGTCAACCATGATACTCCAAGTGTGTGTAAAACTTCCTCCCCTCCATCAGCCAGCACAGCCTCCCTTTCCCAGCTGTGCTGAGCAGGGTTAACAGAGTTCTAAAAGTCATCCCACGCATTTTTTGTTGCCTTAGGAGGTTTTCTGGTCTTGCTCTCCCCTCCTGTGTTCTCCCAGTTGGTCTCCCAGTTCTCCCAGCTGTCGCTGTTACTGTTCTTGTTGGAGACCGTTCCCGAGCCCCACACGTCCCAGCTATCCGAGCTCTTCTTCTCTGTGGAATTGTCCACATAGGTCCAGCTCTCACTGCTTGGAGATTTATGAGCTTTTGGTGGATCTGAGTTGCCAAAGGTCTCCCAGAAGCTTTGATCTACAGCATTGTTCTGGTAGCCCTCCCCTCCACTGTTCTGGTAGCTGTCTCCCTCAGCTGGTCTTTTGGGGGGGTGGGGGAAAAGGAAGGTAGAAATAAGTTAATTATGCCAAACATAACAGTAAAAATAAATGACCCCAAAGAAAACCGTAATTCTACTGCTCTTTGCTTAACAAAACCCCTTGATGATAAAGAAAGAACTAAATATTGCTCCAAATGACATAAGCTTGTTGCCTAATTCACAGATTTTGTTAAGAGATTTAACAAGCCCAGGGAAAGAGAATGTGCATTTGGAGTAAGTTTTAAACCAAAGTATGTGCACTGCTTTATTCTCAGTTTAAAAACAGTTATAAACAAACTTATATTGAATTTCTTCTTATTATATAGAGGAGGACTATCAGCAAAGACAGAGTAAGTTCTTAATATTGAAAAATTACCTTTCACTACTATACTGCAGAGAATGTACAGGAGATAAAATTATTTGTTCAAAGAGATAGAAAGGAAGAACAAAAAATTACCTGTCAGAATTATCATCTGGTTTGCCTGAAAAGAAAGTGGTGACATCTCTCCATCCCTTACTCCCAACTCCCTGAACCTAGAGAAAAAAAAAAAAATACTCCATTCATTTGGACTGTACCAACACCTCTGCCAAGTCCAACAGCAAAAGCCAGAATAAATTTCTCCACTTCTTCCCATAAGTCCAACACTTTTAACTCACAGCTCATTAATGTTTTCAAAGGGCAGTTACGTGATGGATGTAAAGAACATACACTTGACAGCACTGTGCTGCTGGAAGAGGTGGGAAGCAGGTCAGGTTTAGATTTTTCACCCATTGTTGAAATATGTTTTGAATTCTCTCCTAGATTTCCTCGACAAAAATACTGGAATTAGTCCTTACATAAAATTAAACTTAATGAAACCAGTGACGTTCTATGATTAATGTAACTTGTATTTATATTTCTACTGTTCTACACAGCTACTTTCACTCTGTTTCAGCATTATTTCACTACCCACGTAAAACAGGCCAAAAGCTGAGTCCTAGAACTGAATTAGAGACACAACTTCTGAAGTGACACCATGAAAGGTACAATTCTGAGTTAGGGATAGCGAGGATGAATCCCAGAATTCAGCCTGAGGTTTACCAGGCTCTAAAGAGAACAGGTAACATTATTTTATTTTATTTTATTTTAATAGTACCAAAACCTAAGACACTGAGCTGGTCTATGAGGGAGCTGCCAGCGCTGACTTTCCCAGTGCCAGCAGACACACATTGCTGGGGAACACCACGCAGGTTACCCCATCAGTTTGTGCAGGATTTCTGTGCTGGGCAGCCTCAGACAGCACTTACCACATCCGAGCACCGAGAGCAGCGGAAGGCAAAGAGAAAGGTGCAGAGCATTAGCAGGTTTTACTGTACCAGTGAACACAAGCTGTCTCCATATTCCCTCACACGTTTTCTTTGCTGTTTTGGGACACTGGCTGTTTATAACCACCCCGTGTCCTCATTCAAATCACTGAGAGGACACCATCATGCTTGTGCAGCTTGGAACACCCCAACAGAAGTGCTGCCTCATGGAAGCTCCACTTTGCAAATTTCTCTATTCAACAGAAGCACAGAGCAAAGCTGCACTGGGGTTTTATATTATTTTTCATAAGAATATGGAGACTGGCTTGATTTTTCTGGCCTCCTTAAAGCCAGGCAGGCCACCTCATACCTTGCTGGCCAACTGCGATACCCCCGTGGTGACCTCCTCAAATATTTTTCCCTCTTTCACCTATGTGAACCAAAGTATTGGTAATTAGTCATAAAACAAATTGTTATCATTACTGAAGTTTATTATTGAAACCTTCAGGCAAGCTCATTTCTGCTTAACAGCTAAAATATCAAAAAACCCAACCCCAACCTGAATCAAAATAGATTTAAGTCAAAACTAACCAAGTTAAGAAAATTATATATGAAGGCTGATGATCTATAGTGGAGTGAAGCTCAGTCCTTTGAGTTTGTGGGAATTTTCTGTGGCTAAAAACCCAGTTTGAGGAAGGTATCACACCCAGTTTGAGGAAGGTATCACACCCAGTTTGAGGAAGGTATCATTTAAACACAGTTCAGGTATCATTGCAGTGCTGCTGAGCATAAAAACACCAGTACAAAAACATCTGCAAACATGAAGCTTTATCAATATATTCTACTGCATATGAAGACTGTGTTCAGAAACTTAGCAGATCCCTTTAATTCTCTATCTTTTATAGATACTTATTTTAATATTAAAAGGGCTTTGAATTTTGGTGGAACACAATACAACAGGAACCTTTCACCACTTAATAAATGGTAGTTGTTCCAAAGCAAGTGACTTTGTATAACCATATAGAGAATATTTATTTCATAAAGTAACACTTATTTAGAACTAACAGCACAACATCCTAAGGGAAATGGATCTCTTTTTTTTTTTTTAAACACAGAATGCATAATTTCTCATTAAACTGTCCTACAAAATAAAAATCAGCTCAAGGAATCTTAAAAATAAGCCTGAAAAGAATTCATCTAAGCCCTCTGAAATAAGCTGTGAATAATTCTAGGGAATAGAAAACCAATTAGAGTCTTCTCCTGTTGTCTGAAATGCCATGTAAAGAATGGTGAATTAATAAAGGTAATGGAAGAGAAATTAGTTTGAAATATGATTAAAATATTCTCTTCAAATGGCTCAAAGGTGTTTTACTAAATTTAAATAAAGCAGGCAAGTAGGTAAAACACTAGGAACTTCACACTCCAAAATACAACCACTAATATATATAAATATATATATATTTAAACAACTGATTTTATATCCATTTAGGGTGCATTTTCCTCTTGTTCCATCAAGTATTATTGAAAGCATGAAATCTATAAAATGGTACCTAACAAGAAGGAATGTCACAGACTCTGGTGGACATGAGAAAGGCAGGTGGAGGGAGTTGACCCTCATTCACATTTCTCTGATAACAGCCTAACTTTGAGTTGTTTGATGTTTCCCCTTTACAGAAAACCCCCCTGAGAACCTGGGCAGCTGTGGCAGGAGGATTCAACCACTCCCTGAGCGAGTGCAAGCATTTTTCTGCAAGTCATTCACTAGCAGAAATTACCAGTTACCTTTTCCTGGGCAGGTTTGAGAACATTTTCATTTAATGTCTGACCTAACTCTGATGCCTATTTAAAAGCAAAACAAAAACAAAGTCAGTTATATTTTCTTTTTAAAAAACCCAATAAAAACCCACAGCCAACACCTTCTGCAGGCTCATTTCTCAGCAGTATCTCCAAAAACACAAGAAGCTTTTAGCTTTGATTCATACAAGCAGAATGAGCTGAAAAGCACACACAGCAAAGTGCTGCAGGAGACATTAAAAGACAATAAATTAAAATCAGATACACATGGCAATAGATGCCCAGAGCCCAAGCAAAGTCTGACCTTGCACTGGAAGCAGAAGCAATGGTGCAACCAAGCAACAGTTTTGACCATGGGCCCCTTGCTAATGCCTGCAGCTGAATACTTGGAAGAACTGTCCTCATCCCTCCCTTATTTTTCCATACTAATTAAATTACTCATAGAATTAGGTCTTTTTGGCTGATTTTCCCCCAATTCCTCTGTCTTGTAGTGCTCCAATCATCATCTGTTAGTAAGAGCTCAAGTGTTTCTGAGCAATACAAAAGAGCCAAAGCTGTGACAAAAGATTTTTGTTGTTTTCTTTAAAGCTCCAGGTTTGCAGGGAGAAAAAACAATGAACTTCAGAAATCTGTTGCAATCCAGAACAAGATGCACAAGGATATTGTACTTCAGAGGCAGTTTACAAAAATGTAAGCCCAAAGTCACAAGATTACTTTCCCAAGGCGATGCTGACAAGGACAGCAGGTTTAGAAGAGTTTGAAATCATTCCTTGCCCTACAAAGGCTTATGTAGTGTTTTTTGACAGATTTCAACTTTCTTCAGAATTACCATATCATACTGAGAGCCTTCAGAATTATCCTGGTTAATCCAAAAGGGCCAATATGCCAAGCAATTAAGTTTCATTTCCTAGGAATTCATATTTCAGGGTGTGAAATATGAATATGAGTGAATATTTCACTCATGTTCCTCCTGGGAACGGAGCACCTTAACCATCTTTCCTCCTCAGACTCCCAGGTGTCTAAGAAGCCTTTCCCTCAGCCACAGCATTCCCAGGATCTCCCCTTTTCCCAGCCATTATCTCCAGTACTTCTACTCCTTACAGGATAAAAATTCTTTGAGAAGCAAAGGCAAAAGGAAATCCCACTTCCACCAAGTGAGAAACATGAATGCAAATCACAAAGGGCTTGCTACCTTTGGAAGTGAGGCTACAAAGTGTTTAAGAAAAATGAGAAAGGGGTGTTCTCATCTTTGAAAAACCCTCTGGAATCTACTGAACCCAGCAAAGTGTTTATGTTTTATAATAAAGAGTGTAACACATACAGACTAACAGTGCAGGTGTCCATGTGGAGTCACTGCTAGAATTAGGAAGAATTCTTATCTGATCCCTCTTACCCAACCACGTAATTTTGTAAATGTGGGATGGAAAGATTTGGGTACAACTAAATCACTTCATCTTTCCTTCCTATTGCTGAATTTAGGACAGCTCTCCATTACAAACATTTCACTCAATGTCTGCCTTCCAGCAACACCCAGCTCTTGGCACATTCCTGGGGCAGACATGCAAACAGAAATCCTGAAATCAGAGTGTGGACAGCCGCACAGTCCATCTTCAGACAGTGCACAGCTTGGGTCTCTCTACCCAACTTCACCAACTTTAAGTAGCTTTGAAGAAATGTTACCATACAAAACACACAACATTATTCTAAACAGGTTTGACGAAAGGCAGAAAAAGAAAAGACAGCTCAGGAGCAAATGCACATATTCAGCACGAACAGACAAGGAGTCCATGCACAAGAACAGATGTGAGGGTGTTACCGGCTCTGGCTGCTGCTTGTAGCCCCAAAACTTTACCCAGAGAGCAAAAGAGAAAAGAGCAAGGAAGGCAGAAGCAGTTTTTAGCAAAAAAATTGGCAGCATTTTTTCAGGCAAGTTAAGTAGCATGAACCTTTTCCAACTTTTAACATCTACTGACAAGAGAAACAGTAAAATGTGTTTGGTCACTGGGCACCAAATACACTTTTAACCAATGTAGTGCACATAAAATGTGTTAAATCTGTTCTGTAAAGGGTCAGAAGTTTCAGGAACAAAATTTAACCTTCAATAACACAGCTCAGACTCTAGAGCATCATGTTGCTGTGGTCCTTGTCAGTAGTTGTGACGAGCTTTTAAACTAAATATTATATTTATTAATAATACTAAAGAAAGAGCAGCTTCTAAAAGGAAATTTGCCAGAGGGAGTGAAGAGGAAGACCTGTAGAAAACGTAGTTTTTCTTAAGCTAAGCACTAAATACTTCAAAAGCTTTGAAGTAGGAAGTTTGGGTGCTTTAACAAGACATTTTTGCTGCAAACATGTCCAAGTTTGGCCATTTGAAGGATTAATATCCCAGTGCATTGACCTGTCTGAACACCAGCACCTGCACATTGGTTTTGAGCAATACTTTGTATGCCTATCAGAAAGCAAACCAGGCTAATGCTGCACATACACAAGAGTTATAGTTCAATTAAAATTCCTCAACCATCTATAAATATTAGCATCTCACTCAGAACCAGGCAAATTAAGAATCCTATTCTTTTATATATTTTTACATTTGAATTTAAAGCTTTTCCTTGCAGACAGATCTTGCTTACATCAGAGCCCTGTGTAATCACGTCTGTCTCTGTTTTAACCCCAGTTTGATAAATGAAATCCTTTTGTAATTGCTAATTTTTAAACACACACAAGCGAGTTGATTTATTAATAATATTGAGCAGTTCACATTTCTAACATCTTATTAGGCTTTAGCCATGGGAAGATGGCTTGCATTGTATTGTATCACCAAGAAAACTACTTCAAGCTAGACCACATTTAAGATTCATGGAAGGAAAACAGGGCTACGTTAATTTTGCAAGCTCTGCAGCCTCTCCAATACATCCAACAGGAGCAGAGTACCCCTGTTTATCTCTTGCTTAATTTGATCCCTGCAGCTGATTCCAATTCCCATGGAATTAAAAGCTACAACTAAACACTACTGTGCACTGTGAAGGCAAAACACACTGGTCTGCTGATGATCAAATCTAAGTCAATTGGTGCAGGCAAACACATGGCACTTAAAGACAATTAGACTGAGTAAGAGCTAAATCTATAATCACCTTTTGGCTTGCTTGAGATCCAAATCTGGTAGCCTGTGAAGAGAAGCAAATACATGCAGGTTTACCTGGAATAAACCCTTTGATTTTTAAAGACATGCATTTAGAAATGCTGCATGATCCTCTCCAAGGTAATGGAGCTTTGGCAGAATTTCACAGTGAAAACAGAATATCCATATCACCACCTCTGGCATTCCATTGTTAACTAAACCCCATTTCATTTACTTACACCCTCTTTAGCAGCTGAGGCAATTTTGCTTGCTCCAGTTGTAAAACTGCTCCATCCCTTTAAAGAAAGCAAGAAAGTCATGAGCTACACGTGAATAATAATAGCAAATAACCAAGTTTTCATTAAAACAGATTAACTTAAGTCAAAATGCTCTAATACAGCTTGTCCTGTAGTCCTAAGAACAACCTGCTACTGAGAGAAAAATCAGAGCCTCTCATTTAACTGAAGTACAGTGATGAACTTCCAGTATTTGTGTGAATTTGAAGGAGCCAGAGTGTTTTGGATGCTACTCTGCTAAAAATGGCTACAAGTGTGGGGGAAAATCATCCCATGAAGTGAAAGGCAAATTGTTTTTCTCACCAGGATGAACATCCATGTAAGGAACTCAGTCTCCCAGAAATACAGGACCCCAAGGCACACTGCAATGTGTGTCTGTGCTCACACGAGGGCATTCCAGCCAGGATGTGAAGGGAGAGCCTGGGCTCAAAGAATGGCTCACAGAACAGGACCAGTGTCACCTCTCCTCAGCTGTCTTAGCTCACCTGCAATACACTGCAGATGTGCTTTCTAATCTGAACTCTCTGCCCTGAAAACTGTGAGATACCCAGAAAATATTTAGCTGATCTATACCAAGCAGCCTGTGGGATCACCGGGAATATGGTGATCAACCTGTTCAAAGGCTCAGGCATTACCTTTCCCCTGGTAAGTTCTAGTGAAATTATTTATTTTTTTAAAATTAACAGTGGTTACTGGTGTGAGTACTTAGGCCAGTGAGGCTCTACAGAGGGCTGCTGGCCACAAACCTTGGTAGGATACCTTACTGTGTTTCCAAATGACTCCAAACCCCAAATACTGTTCAGCACTGTGACTCTGGAGCCTTATCAAAGCACCAGTATGGCCCTGACTGCCTCTGACTTTATTCCCATTTTATTTCAACAATGCATCTTTCACTATCTCTACTTGCATCATGACAACTGTTCAGCCATATGCTGTTATCTCTTCACACCCTGTCACAAGTATTTCAAATGTTTTCATCACTGCTCGGGGCTTCTGGCACCCACATACACACACATTTCAGTTGTTTTCCTCTGAACATCCCTAATATGCTTAACAGATTTAGAGCTACTCCCTACAGGTAATTACATTCTTTTTCCTTCAGCCCTGTTGATTATTATTTCTTACTCCATTGCTATATCCTCACTTATTTCTATGAACTGATACCAGACATAATTCTTAAATTCTGCTCAAGTTTCTCCATTTTGCCTTTTCAAGTCCACCAGTATCTTCTTCATTCTTTGAGAATACAGCCAATACTCTGCATCTCTCCATATCCACCTGCAGTCTTTAGTTTCTCCTCTCCATCCATATTCTCCCATAACAGGGGCTAAACTAGGAGAAAACAGTAATTCAGAGAGCTCCAAGCAATTCCTTACCGAGTACAACGAGGACATGGCATTATTCAGGAAGTCATCCTCTTTTTTTGGAGGGTTGACCGTGTTCCCAAAGCCCACATAGCGATTCTCTTGGCCACTGCCACAGGAAAAGGAATAAACAGTACCTGGATCAGCATGCAGCCATTGCAAACACGGAACAAGAACTGAAAAGCATGGAAGAATGACAACGGTTTTTGCACCTGGAAAAGAAAGTCCTGTAGCACCCAGCACCCAAAATACAAAACTACTCACTTCATACAATCACCAAGGATCCACTGAGGAATCCTAGCACAATACAATTTCCTCTGTGCAAGCTAATGTGGTCTTAAGGATTTCTCCAGGTTTAACAGATCACTGACATCACAAAGATGAGTAAATCCTAATAAAGTGATACATGAAAATGAGAAAAGGAATGAAAGAAGCTTTATAAATGCCTCTTTTTAACTCACATCACTGTAAAGTACAACATACAATTAGAGATCTCTGATTTGGAATCCACCACAATAATATCTGGAGTTAACAAACATCTTATTCAATGCCTCAAACATTTTGTTATGCTACAGAGAGGCACTCAGAAAGTCAGTAAATATTGCATTACCCTTGG
Organism: Cyanoderma ruficeps; assembly: GCA_008694505.1. Lineage (NCBI taxonomy): Eukaryota > Metazoa > Chordata > Aves > Passeriformes > Timaliidae > Cyanoderma > Cyanoderma ruficeps. Next base: position 5,837,771 of record VZDJ01000175.1, read on the forward strand.
TAGGAGCTGACATCATCATTTAACCAGTCTTCAAAAGCCTTGTCAGAAGAGGCAGTTGCAGTCTGAGATTGTCCAGCAGAACTGAAATAAAACACTGAAGAATCAAAGCAGTGTTAAGCAAAACCCACTAGCTCAGCAGTGCAGCTTGATGTATATCACCATAATCCAGGTTAAAAATTGATTATTTATTTCATCTATCAAGAAGGGAACTCTAATGCAACCACTAAAAGGCATGAAGCTCTTGTTTCTTTGATTTACAACCGCTTTTGCAGTTAATTTGGACCTTTAGTGCACAGAGTAGCAAACAATACATGCAAAAGCAGAACAGTGCAATTGCTGTGGTACAGAGCTTTGATGCTCCCCTGGTAATCAGCACCAAGAAGGGAAAAGTCTGTTTCTTTTTCCCTGGTATCCAATCCCAAACTGGCACAGCCTCACAGTTAAGGTGAGGAAGGCACACATTACCTGTGAGTGACACAAATGTGTCATTTGAGGTGCACTGTAAGTCAGGATAAAACAAGTATGGCTTGTCCCCTGCTGCCACTTCTCTCTGCCACAGTTTAAGGCTCAGGTGCAAGGGGTGGGAATTACTACAAAAACTAAGTCCTGTTACCTCATACTCCATAACTTCAGCTTGTTCAGACATCAGCACCAACAGGGTAAACCCAGCAGACATGAAACCATCAGGTTTTGATGCTGTGTCTGTATCTGATGCTCTACCTGTCCCAACATTAGGCAAGGAGGGCACGTACCGGTGAGCTGAAGACAGAGACATTTTGGGCTGAGGTGGGGTCCAGTTCCTGGCAGGAGAAGTTTCAATTGACCACTCCTTGCCTTCAGCTACTGTAGCTACCTACAAGAGGCAGATTAGCCAAGAATGCCAAGTCAGAGATTTCATACAAATTATAAACTGGTTCTGTAACATAAGGACAAATCATTCTTCCAATTTGCTGCTGGATCAATTAACTATTTTTCACAAGAAACCGATTTTTTTTCTGACTCCCAGGCTGTGATGTTGAATTGAACACTGGTTTTATTTCAGGCAACTGAAACAGAAAATGGACAATTTCTGCAAAGAGACAGGTTTGGTTTGAAGAGGAAAGACTGGATTAATGAAGAGATGTAAGCACACAATAATGGAGGAACAGAACTACATTATTCTGTTGTATGTTACTACATACACTGAAGATTTATCAAAAATCACTTTGGATAGAACTGTACAGCTGAAGTAGTGAACTGCAGTGAACTGAGGACTGAGACAGCTCCTCTGACTTAAATGCAGAAATGAAAATTTCAAGAGAAAACTCTTACAAGACTTGGGAAGAAGCACTCTAAGACCTTTAGGGTCCAAGCGGGCAGTCCTGGACTGCCAACTCTGAGATACCAGACCCTTGGGATACCCTTGGGCTAAATTAGAGACAGTTACCCAAAATAAGGAAGTTAGTCCAGAAAAGCTCCTGCCTGCCCAAGACACTCTTTTCTAACCCCACCTCATCTCCCTAGCAGGACAACATTCCTTTTCTCTTCTGCCAAATACTTAAGCCATTAACTCATTCAGGTTTACATTAACTCTTCCAGGATTTCACTCTCTCACATTTACTTTTTCAGGAACCACTGCAGAGGTTCAAAAAACTGCAACTTTCCCTTCTTTCAAAACCAAGTGCTTACAAAGCACTTTGATATTTTCAGATCATAGGGGTGAGGACACATGTAAAACTGAGCTTACCTGGTCTCTAAACAGAGCTGCAGCTTTGCTGTTGTATTTCTCTTGCATTGTCCAGCATGGATCATAATCATCTTGAGACTCCAAGAACTGTCGGAATTTGCTGTTACCTCCAGCCTTCATTTTCTCCAGCTCAATATCCTTCCACTTGTCCATGGTTACAGAACGCACAAAACTGAAAAGCAGGTTTAAAAAACAAATTAAAAATTAGATCACAGCTTGTTATAATTTCCTGCTGTATCAACAGTGACAAAAAAAGCTTATTACAACCTATCTCAAAAGTTGAGAGTATAAACATGTTAGAGAACACTCTCCAAGTACAGAAAGACAGATCATCATAAGAAGGTGGGCAGATCCTCACTGAAATAAGCCAAAATCATGTCACTTATTGGCATTTAAAGGAGACAGTCAACAGAAGGCAAGTGACTGAAAAAGCAGCTTCCTTCAAAGTCCAGAAATTAATCTACCCACTATGTAACAGAAACTTTTCCCATATTTCACTCTGCAACTTTCTTTTTCTGTCTATTATCATGTATTTTGATGGTTGGACTTAATGATCTTAGAGGTCTTTTCCAATCTTGGCAATTCTGTGATTCTGTGTCCTCATCTCAGAAATCTCATCCTTTCTTCCATGCCACATACAGAACAGCTCCAAACAGTCCTTTCCTGTGCAACATCTACTCACTGATGAGCTTCAAATCACCCTTCAAAAAGCAAAGAATGTACTTCTGAATGGCCTCCTTGCTTTGGTGATTTCCCTCCTGGACTTTCTCTCCTTTCCTCATTTGAGTAACTGTTCCCTGCTTTAGCCCTATTACATTCACACTGTGAGTCTCCAGAACCCAGAACAGTTCTTACTCCACAGACTCCCATCTCAGCTGAGCACGGTTCTTGGTAAACAACAAAAACTATCATTTATATTACAAAGAAAAAAGAACTCTCCTGAACAGAATAAAGCAGCTTTTTAGATTAGTTTTAGACCAAACTAGTTACAGACAAGGCACAGAGAGCAAAGGCCTCTTTGGAGAGGAGCATGAAGCAAAGCTGTCAGTGAAATGCTGGATTTGAGACATTCTATCCATCCCAAACCAACACATGCTGTTCACAGCCATAATGAACCCTCAGGTAAGGCAGCTCAGTCCATGGTCTGTGGGCAAGGCTGACCTGAGGTGAACTCCCAAGCCTCGGTGTTTTCCTGAGCACTCCAGGCAGATCCAAATTCCATAGGTCACACTCACCCACTGGGGGTTAAATGCACCACACTCAAAACAGACCTGTGAGAGAAGAACAGTTATCTCTGCAATCTGCATCACGGTCCAGGGGAAGCTGTCACAGCTCAAAAAGGCAAATCATCAAAACACCACACACTGAAAATAATTTCAGAAGAGTTCTCAGTATTTGGAAACACCTTCCTTGACATCATAAACTTCCTTCAGGTATTTATTTATGCTGCTTGGATCATAAAAATTCCTGCACCAACTACCAAACATAAGTGAGGAAATAGAGACAAGGAAATAGAAATTACAATGCAAAGAATTCATTTTGACTTCATTTTCATTGCCTTGAAAGAAAGTAACCAAACTGAATCCTTGAGATTTCCTTGGCAAAATAAAAATGCAATATTTAAAGTCTGGAACATTTTTTCAGTCACACTACAGTTTGGCAGTAAGTGGTAGCAGATCTAAACAGAATTTTTTCTTTAGAAATAGCTTTATTGCTCATACAGCGCGACAACTTCAGTTTTATGATCAGATTCACCACTCAAGATTTAATGTATTGACATAAATAAAAGAGAATTTCTATGGACTATCACGCTTAAGGTATAATCAGGCTACTTGAAACAGACCATTTTAATTTGTGCCCCAGACACCACCTTGTTGAAAAGACCTCAGGGGTTCCAACACTACTAGAACTTCTGTAATACTTGTGCCAAATATGCAGCAATGTATTGTAATGCACATATGATATATCCAAATTTCTATGTTAGCTGTAGCAGACCCCAGTGCACATTTGGAGTAGACAAAAAGCAAATTCAATTCTACTAAACTGATCTAAAGATCATCGTTTTCTCACATTGTTCTCATCTTGTGCTCTGACTTCCTTGAGGACTTTCCTTGTTCTTGGACTTGCCATGATTCTGCAAAGGGAGAAAAAGAGAAAAACTAAGTCATGATCATGGATTTGATTTTGGTAGGACACTCAGTACCTCACAAGCAGAGATCTGTGACAAGAGCCTGGGATCTAAATCCCTGACTCACAACCAGCTGCAGAGGAAAAACAGACAAACCAAACCACCATAAACTCCAGAACCTTACTTTCCATTTACTTTGCACTTCTGGGGGGATTTATTCATCTTAACTCCATCAGTGGAAAGGTGCAATGCAGTCATTCATGGCTGGAAAGTGGGTGGGGGGGTTCTATGTCACAAGTGGTATCTAAACAGACTCTACTGGAGCTGCCCCAGACCCATCCCCACCCTTCCTGAACACACTCCCTAACATCCAGGATTCCACAGAATCACATGCACACAACTCATCAGACCTATGCAAAAATTAGCAGAAACTCTTACACTTCAGAGTGCAGAACAAGAGCCCCTTACTAGATGATACAAGAACTTGTCATTTTCCAGAAATATTGAGTTTGTTTGTCAACAGAACTCTTAGAAATTAAGGCAATTATTGGGACCTTTCACACAAAAGAGAATTGTAATTCAACAGGCACGTCTCGCTGGCAGACCACATCATTTCACTCTAATTTTTATGACGCAGAAAACAGCAGGGAGAAGTGTCAAGCTATGGATAAAATTCACATTAAGACAAAAAATGTGACTCACACACAGTACACAGCCTGGAAAAACCCAAAGTACATAAAGCACTCATGATTTGAAGAATGATAGTGTGGGGCGCAGCATAAGGCTGCACTTTAGATAAAAAATAAATTCCTATTACCAACTAATAGCATCATATTTAAATTAACTTTGAATAAATAGCATCTGTTCTCCCTTTTTACTTCCTCTCCATCTTATCATTTCTACTCCAGAAAATAAACTTCTAAGATGTAATAAAAGACAGAAGTCACCAAGCTGACTAGAAACAGCCCTAAATGTCAAGCTTATTGGCCAGTCAAGATACAAAGCATAAAACAGCAGGTTGGTATTTTCAGCAAACACAGGAAAAAATGCCTTTATGCAACTCTCTGACACTGGTTCGCTGTGCTATTTGACTAAATAATCAAGAGTCCTTAGAACATCAATAAAATTAACAATCTCACTATAATTTTAGAAGGCAAATGATTGTTACACACAACTGCCACAGCCCTAAGGGATGGAGGGAGGACGTACCTTCAATAAATAAAGGAAAGGTGTTTAAAAAGGTAAAATGCTACAGGTAAGGAAACATTGCATTTGTGTGACTGACATCAACTTCTCAGAAATGCCTAGAGCACAGCAGTACAATAAACAGTGCTGTGCATCACCAGCCAAGACAACGTGACACAGACAGGACACAGCTCAGTGTTGTACCTACTAAAAGCAGAAGGTGTTTGTAGCAGAACTCGCTGCCCTTTATCCAAAGCACTTACTCCTCTGTAAACATCTTGTGGACAAATGCTCAATTCTGTGGAATTTAAGGGGCAGCGTTTTCGCTGATGTTTAGAATGTGCTACCTTTTCAGCCTTAATTACTTTGTGTTAGGCTAAACTAGGTAATTGTGATAGAAGGGGTTTAGGCTCAAAAGGTTACTCCAAACAGTGGTGAATAAAATCCTCCTGTCATCCTGCGTTAAAATAAAACTAGCCCAGTGATTTTTATCAATAATCTAATAAAAATTGTGTAACTTTCAGAGCAGGGGAATGAAAAGTGTGGCAAGTGATTCCTCATATAATGACACACCTTTTCCAATAGCAATAACATTTCATCTTCCTTAACTTACTCATGTGCATGTGAGCAGGGAGGGGATAGCACCACATGCATTTGCTTGTCCTAAATAACAACCACAAATACATTTACATGACTCCCAGTCCACATCTTCAACTCCACGATTTGTCCCTGGTGAGCTAATGGAGAATTCTTCTTCTGCAGTACAGAAATTAAGTAAATAACTCAGCAGGAACAGCCAGACAGACAACAGTGCACCCTCTGGGCCCTCCTCTCTGCCATTAGTGCTGCTTCATCTTTGCATGTCAATGCCTCTTCCCCAGGAATTCATTTCCCCAGCACCTTCCTGTACATTACTGACAGTGGAAGGCTCCTCTCTTTGGTTGGATGCTCAATTCTCTCACCCCTACCCTTCCTTTACTATTTTTCCTCCTTTTCCACAGAGTTTTCCATCAGAATCACCAACAAAGGCAGTCTACATGCAGAGGCCTTCCAGCCTCAATGGCAGATGAGCACTGCTGGAGCTGAACAGGAAAACCTCTTCCCACTCCAATTCTGCACGTGCCAGGAATTGTCTACAAAGCAGAAAGTTACATCCATCCCCCAGCAGTGAATATCCAGCCCCCTTCAGTGTTTATACATCAGTTTCAGATCTCCAGCTCCAAGGTGACAGAGGAAGCAATTGCTTTTGGTTCTGCCATAACTATCTGTTTTTAAACAAAAACTGAAAGACTTTGGCCAACTGCAGTCTGAACATACACCCACTCCACATGCACCAAGCTCCCTGGCCAAAGCACCACCTCTGTCTGGTGGGAAGGCAGAGCTTCATCCACACAACATCCAAGAAAGGGAGAAGGTAACTAAAGGCACCGGCTTTTCACCTTGTCCTCCCCCACCAAAGCATCTGGAAATAAAAGACAAAGTGAAAATGTCCTGCTCTAAGCCTTCTAATAGGTAATGTCTTTAGAGGTGCCTAGTTTATTTTAATGTTTTTGCCATGAAGTTTTAAGGGTTCAGATTATCATTGATTATCACCAAAAAGCTGAGCCCTGGTAGCTGACTGGACATATAACCACTGTGCTGTTTAAGTTTCATGACTAAATACTGAAGAAAAAAGCCACCTTAAAGAAATATACATTGTTTTGATGTAATACAAATGGACATAAGCAGAGAAGAAAATGTTTAGTTTCTGAGTAAGTTTCCATTGAAGAATATAAATATTTTTGACAAAGGTTCTGAAGTGGAAAGAGACAGGATCACACAGACCAATCTCATACTCTTACTTCCCAAACAATCTGCTCCCAAAGCAGAAACTAGATGCACACCATAGGAGTTTCCTGGTTATGGTTTGCTAAACAAGCAAAAAGGCAGAAGTGGACTAGAAGTGGAAATAATACATAACAGGACTTTGCTCCTCTGATGCAGCAGCAAATTCAGAGCCAACCTGCAAAGGGCTTTGCAGTTCACCAGAGGAAGAGTCAGCGGGTGACGTGGCCTGGTGACTTCACGGTCCTGAAGGCTCCCTGTGAGTCCCACCAGTGCAAAAAGGCCACAGAAGCTGAAGAAACCTCTGGAATCACACACTGAGCCCATCTCCATGGAATTGTGACGGTTCTCCTTCACAAATACATCAAAGACCGCTGCATACTTTTAAAGCGGCGCAGTTTCGCACTCACCCGCCTCACCCAGAGCCTCGCAGGGCCGAGAGAAGGGCGATTCCTACAGGCACACCTGCGGTACCCGGATCCCAGCGGCGTCCTGCAGCCTCCCTCAGAACATGGCCGGGTTCCGCCGAGCCCTCCGGCCTCTGCTTTCTAGGCAAGAAAATAAGGCAGAAATAGCTGAAATAGCGGGTAGGCAGATGTCTCCTGCCCGCCACGCCAGCCTGGCACCCGCACCTCGCCCGCCCTCGGGACCGTCCTGTGTGACAGCGCGGGGGCCGGGCCCGAGCGCCGCCACCTCAGCGCTGGGCTGGGCTGCGGGGCCCCGGCACAGCGAGCCCCGGCGCGGGGAGCCGCGGGGATACGGACGTACCACAACCCAGAGCAGCGTGTCGCGGTGCCGGTCCTGATCCCGGTCCCGATCCCGGTCCCGGTCCCGATCCCGGTCCCGATGGCAGTCCCGGTCCCGGCCGCGACCCGGTCCCGCCCGGCGCCGCCGACGTTGCAGGGCGCGAGGCATTGTGGGCGCGCGGCTTAACCCGCTGCGGGCCGAGCCGAGCCGAGCCGGGCTGCGTGAGGAACGGCGAAAACATCCCATTGTATCTATCCCCTCGTGCTCCAGAGAGAAGTTTAAGGGATTTTTGTTTCAACCAAGCAAAGCTGAAATAAAGCTGCGCGCGCGCGCTGCCCTCGGTGCGGTTCCAGGCTGCTAAAACGATCCCCGGGGTTATCCCTGAGGGGAAGCTGCCTGTGAGGGTTGAGTATATGGAATTATGTGGGTTTTCCTCACACACTTACTGATGTGAGCAAAGCAGGGTTTGCAGGTGATGCCCCATGTTGTTCCCAGGCTGGGAATAGCAGATCGAGGGGCTGGTTAAACCCCGAAAGCTTCCTCTGCTTCACGTCCAGCTCTGCTGTGGTCACACCTGGAGCACTGGGATGGTTTGGGGCACCCCAATCAACATATGGAGGATCTAAAACTACTAAGGAGCATCCAAAGGAGGTCACAAGGATGAGGAAGAGTCTAGGGAAAGCCGTGAGGGGAGCAGCTTGGGTTGTTCAGCCTGGAGACTGAGAGGAGACATCGTGGAGGTCTGTGCTTCCTCATGAGAGGAGGTGGAGGAGCAGCTCCCATCTCTGCTCTCTGGTGACCAGTGTGACAGGACACAAGGGAATGGCTGAAACTGGGTCAGGGGAGGTTTAGGTTGGATATTACAAAAAAGTTCTTGCCCCAGAGGCTGCTTGGGCACTGAACAGGCTCCTCAGGGAATGGTCACGGTCCCAAGGCTGACAGAGCTCAAGGAGCTTTTGGACGATGCTCTCAAGGATGCACGGAGTGGGATTTGGGGGTTTCCTGTGCAGGGAAATCCCAAAAAGTCTGAGTTGGACTTGATCATCCTTGTGTGTTCATTCCAACTCAGGATTTTGTCTCCAGAGATCTCCCAAAGATGAGGGTGGATCAGATGGAAAGAGCACCCAGAGTTGCTTTGCGGTGCTTGGAAGCACAGACCAGGCGAGCACATTTATTCTATCTCTAACTTCTTTTTAATCATCAGCTGTAGGCACAGGGCAGTGATTTAGTGTTTACGTCTGAATCCCACAGAGACAATACGCTGCTCATTTCTGTACAACTCCTAGTCTGGCCTCTGTACTTAATAAGTAGGCTATTATCTGACTATCAGCGCACGGGAGATTAACAGGAGCCATTTTCATTACCATTAATGGTGGCTACACACATAATGCCCTCACATCAATGAGAAGATAATGGGCCCTTAAGTGTGCGTGTGTAAGGCCGACAGAGGATGGGGTATGAAATATAAAGCAAACTCGGCTTAAATAATTTGCTTTTCCAGTTAAGAAGAAAGTAATCTCTTCTCATAAGCACCGTCGTTTTCTGGTAAACGTGAACCAACAGGCAATGAGGTTCCCATTACACAAATGCTGTGTTACAGGGTCTAATGAGCATATTAATCTTTGTTTCTCCATATAATTGGTAGATAATCCAGGGATTTGTGTTGGCGTTGGCTCTGCAGTGGTTCTGGGTGGATGTGGGTGCTCACAGCCTGAGCCAGGAGTCATCCTCAACCCCAGACACACAGGGAGGAGAAAAGACTCACCTATGTGAGGGCTGCAGGATGGGGCTGTCTGCTGGGCAGCAGGAATGAAGGGATGCCACAAACATTTGTCTTTCTCAGCAAGCCAATAAATGTGTGCGATTCCCTGGCAAGTCCAGTTTGCACCGTTCCTGGAATTTGGGATGGGTGCATAGCTCTCTCCCCATCTCTCCAATGTGTGGCAAATGTCTATTCTGAGATAATAGATAATGCCAAGAAGAAACATTTGCAAAGGCAGCCAGCACTGCCTTCCCTACTTGTTCCCTTTATCTGCTTTTGAACTGTTTCTAGCTTGAAACCAAATGACAAATATTTTTAGCACAATTGCCATTGTTATAATTGTTATGCCCAATGTCAAGAACATATGAAACATGATGATAAGGAACAAATTACAGCATAAAATAATACAAGGCAGTCACAGTATCCTTGAGCTGTTTTCCATGTTGAGATTTTCCAGATAGAAATCATTTTGCTTGGCTTCAAAAGGACAATATGCAAACATGTAAAGGTCAGTCTGATTTGAGAGCACAGAAAACAGCTAGAGCCAAATTCTGCAGAGATTTCATGAATAAGTTCACCATAATTGCAGTGAAGAAGACTAATAGCAAGTGGAAACTTACTAAGATAAGCTACCTACTGTGCAATTTTGCTTGTAAGTTAATGGTTTTGTATGATGGCTTTGGAACTTCTTAGGGGGAAAGAAATCTCTGGGATAGGATTTAAACCAAAGGGCATTCATTTTCGCTTTTTTCTGTTTTACAGATCTACTAAACCCTTTTTAATCTATTAATAAGACTAGGTTTTAGTTATTAAATATTGCAGTGCCTGACATAAATGAAGTGGCATTACCACTCGGTTTAAATCACATAAAAATACCTGAAAAATTCTCTTCTAGAATAGCTGACAGCCTGAGCTTCAAATATTAAGGGCAAAAGAGATACCACAAAACCCTGTTTGGACTTGTTTAGTGATGCCTATGTGGGCTGAATTACAACCCTCACTAGTAGCAGCACTTGTCACGGACCGAGAAACTGAATTTTTATGGCCTTTTTCCCTCCCAACACACCTGAGATGAGCCACTATATCAGGATGTCACAACACTTAAATTGAGGGGGAACAAGAAGAAATGCAGATCCCTTCTTAGATAAATCTACTTAATAAATCAGAGGAGCAAGGAGCGAGGAATGGACCTGTTTGCATGATAAATGTCACCGCTGGAGTTCTGCGTTGTCACTGTGTGTGACTTATATAACTGTGAATAAAGTAGGGCTGTGATTGTAACATGGGACTGTGTCTGCAACACAGAGCTGTGTCTGTAACTGCGTGAATAATAATTCAACCCCAAAATCAGCCAGGAGAAGTCTGGTTAATTGATGGGATTGTGATAACACCCTTTTCCTGCAGGGTTTTTTGGTATTTCTGTGGGTTGCATGGTCTGAGCAGCACCCTGGGAACTGCAGGTTGTCACCTGAGCCACCAAAGGCTTCACCTCATTTTCAACTTCACAGGCTTGAGAGTTCAGAGTGACTTTGAGGAGGGTCTTTGTAAATCTCACCAGAAAATTCCTACTGACGCCATGTCACATTAAAAAATAAGAGAAAAATAGTACGTGAAATATTTTCTGCCACTTGATGAAACACCAGTTGTTATTAAATGTTTATTTTTATATTATTATTTATTATGCTGAATGAATAGGTTTTATTTTTATTAATCATAGCACTCAGGGCTATAGATACTCATTGCATTTGGCAGCCACAGTCTAGCAAACCTAGCCAGCTACGCTGAATATTGCCATTAAGCTGCAAAAATGTCACATGCACTTAATGAAACAGTCTCTTCCCTTCCCTTGTACGAGGGAACATTACCTTTTTCCTTCCTTTTCAGCGGAGAAACCTGTGTTTTCTGATGCATTTCCCCAGTTAACTTGACACTGACACAAATCAGTAACTCCATCTAATGGCCAGCACAGCCCTGCTGGTGGTCAGGCACAGAGTTTAGGGAGGGGTTTATCCTACAGCTAAATCACAGAGTCCTGCCTGTGCCATGACCACACACCACAGGCTCCAGCGCTGAATTTCACGTCCAGCTCTTCAAAGCACACACAAGATCAGGACAGTAATCAGCCCCCATCCTTCCTCTGCATATTTATAGGGAATTCACTTCTGATTGAGCTCCCTGTGCCCACTCCCCCACGCAGCTGGGAGGGCATTTTAATGTGTGTATTTCTACTACCCATCACATCGCTCAGACATCCTTTCATTATTTTTCCACCTCAGGGCTAGAGCTGAAACAAAACTTAAGCAGATACTTGTATTTATAAACCCCCATCAGTCCTTCTCCCTGTGCACATTCTTTTCATTTCAAAAACTGAACAAAATTTGGAAAGCTTTTATATGAGACCACAGGAAGCTTTACTCTGATATTACAACAGCACACAGAAAAGCAAACCCTTTTATTTTAAAAGCAGCTGTTACTCCATGTAGCTTCAACTTTGTGTTTATGTCCTGTCCATGTGTGTCACATCACAGTTTGTAGCATTGTCAGTCCAAGCTGTTGAAGTGGCCAGCTTGGTCCAGGAGAGGGAAAAAGCCTGGAAATGCTGCTTGAATCTACTCTGTGGGTATTCAGAATGAACTCTGGGAGGCTGGTTCAAGTGGCTTATTTCCAAGGCAATTAAGTCTTTCTTAAGTAAATGTGTGTAAAAAATGCTCCCTCAGCCTGGTGGCACCTGACACTGCTGACTTCTTAATACGCATTAGCTCTCCCTGCCTGGGATTGGAGAGAATATCACTGAAAACACAGCAGAAAAATAGCTGGGTTTGTGTGTGTGTATGTGTTGGAATATCTTAGGACTGCATGTTCCATCCCCTCCTCGGGGCAGGATCACAAACCTCAGCTCCTGACACCACACACCCACAGGGCTGCAGATGTCCTTCAAGAGACATGCTAAAAGAAACTCATTATTGATTTCTTCTCCATCACATCACTTGAGGCTTGTTAAATTGGCTCGGGGAAGTTTGTAATCATTTGAGAGGAAAAAAATGATTCCTAAGCAAATGGGGAAGCAGCTTTCCTAACTGAGAGCGCCCCGAGCCAGTGCCCGAAACTGGAGACTGCTCTCACCCTTCAGGCTCTCTTTTTTGTCATATCATTTGAGAAATGCAACTGTTGCATGGAAACCTTGAATAATCACTCGGTATCAATACCCAGGGACCTTGGCAGCTGCATTGAATTACTTCTTGGTCACAGTGCCTAGTGAAACTGGGGCTGGAAATGTGGCTGCAATCATGCCAGCTACTCAGATTGCATGGCTGAGGTGCTGGGGTGTCAGCTGTGCTTTTCCTGCCGGGTTTAACCCTTCGGGCACTGCACTGCCTCCTCTCTGCTCCAGGCCGTGCCTGTTTTGTCAGGAATGTTGACATACAATTATGGAATATCTTAGGTTGGAAGGACAAAGATCCACCAAGCTCCTGGCCCTGCACAGAACAATTCCTTCATGTGCCTGAGAGCATTGTCCAAACACTCGGTGAGCTCTGCAGGTCTGGGAGGCAAGATCACTTCCCTGGGGAGCTGTTCCAATGCCCAACCACCCACTGGGGGCAGAACCTGTCCCAAATACCCAACCTAAACCTCTCCTGGCACAACTCCATGCTGTTCCTTGGGTCCTATCCCTGCACATGCCATACCCAGAGCTACTACAACACTAGTTTGAGCAACCTTCCTCAAGCTCAGTAGTTGTTACATGTTTTTGGTCTCCAGACTAAGACAGGTGGGGAATTTCAGTGGAGGAGGGAGGATTTTCTTTGCTGCTGCTCAGGTGAGGTGGTCTGTGGCACAAGGCACCCCCTCAGACTAACAAAAACGCCAGCAGCTTCCAGTGTGTGTATGTGTGTGTCTCAATGTTTTTCCTTTATAGCCACGGAGAAATAGAAAAAGGGGGGTTGTGAGAGGCTGTTCTTGGGATGTTATGGCAGAATTGCCACATTAGCAAAGCTGTAAAGGTGTGAATTTGAACCTTGACTCCAATGTAGAGGTAAATAGGTGCTGCTGATGTGTTTGATCCAGGGGAGGAACGATGCCAGTCAGGTTTCATTCATACAGGCCTTGATGACACAAACAAGGCAGCTGCATCAGCCAGGTATGGACAGATTGTTCACCTTGCTGGTACTCTGACGTACCAGAGAACTTGGGGAATCGGCCTTCTACCTCTGCCATCCTCCCCCTGCTCATCAAAGAGTGATGAGAATTTGTTGTGCAGCTCAGCAAGTTAATATTAGAGAATTACAAATGTGAAATGCAGACGATGGTGGTGTAAAAGTGCCGAAAAGCCCTGATTAGGAGCTGCCTCCCCCCAGCATTGGAGACTTCACAGGGATCAGAGAGAAAATGACAGATTTCACACACCAGTTCTGATGAATTTTACAGATCGCCCTGGGCTGCTGGGAAACCATTTCAAAGCATAAAAGTCATTGAGAATTTTTCCTTTCTTGTGCAGTGATGAGAACAATTTTTGAAACATTGTGCTTTGCTGTCACCAGGCTGTTTTCCTCAGCAATTAATTCACCAGGCTGCAAAAGGAGGAGAAGATCCGTGTGCAGTTCCTTGGGCCATGGCCTGCTGAGGGTGTGCCACTGTGGTGCTGCTCACTTTGGGCCTCTCTGCCTCCCTGGTCCCTCTGGAGAGAAGAAGGACATATCTGGGCTATTGCCACCTCTCTTGGGTCTTCTACCGTGATAGTCTTGGTTTCAGCTGGCTTCAGTTCCAGAGCAGCAGTTATTAGCCCAGGGTAATGGCAGGTTTAAAAAATTACAAGTTTAAAATTAGAAGTTCTTGTCCTTCTTTCATACTGTCTTTCTAACTGGTTCAGTAATCTTTCTCTAGATTATTGAAGACTTATTGAAAGTCTTCATTAAGACACATGGGACACATCAAAGTCCAGTTTTTACAGGCAGAGCTGGCTGCCCAAGGTGGCTGGAGGCAACCTTGGGTCACCAGCAGTTAGATCCTTTCCCTGCATCCAAAGTTAGCCTGGAGGAGACAGGACAGAGCCCTTTCCTCCTCCCATGCAGGAAGATGATTTATCTCAATTCAATTGTGCATTTTAAACTTCCACAGTGTCCTGTGGCAGGAAGCTCCACAGCTCACCCACCTTGCATGTGAAGACTTCCCTGTTACCCTTTTGGATGTGTCTGCAGGAAATCCTGCTGTGTGCAGTGCTGAGCTGCCATCACCCAGGCCCCTGGCAGTGGGGCTTACTTCTCACTGTGACACAGAAATAGGATGTGACACGGCACCTGGGGAAGGCTGCTGTGTGCCCTGGAGCAGGGGACTGGGCTGGCTGATTAGCCCCTGGAGCACTGGGACAGGCACACGTTGCCTTTGGGGTGTGGATGGAAAGGTTGGAACACTCTGACACCGCCGTGTTTGATCAGACGTCTGCCAAGGCGCCGTGACCCAGCTGGCGTTATTAAAATGGAGAGGAGGAGGATGTAAATGAACTGGGGGGAATAAAGCACCCCATGGTACCGTGGGATGTAAGACCATCTCCAGCCTTCAGCAGCTGTGACAATTACAGGGTTTGGCTGTGAAGAGACACGTCCCCAGCTAATACTTTTAGCCTCTGCTGTTCCTCTTGATCTGTCAGACCAAGGAGGCTGCAGGTATTAGACATAACAAGCTGTGGTAAGGTACTGCTCCTTTGTTTCAAGTGTGCTAACTTTCTTCATTTCTTCTAAAGTAAACCTGTTCTTCTCCCAGAAATTTGGATATAATCAGACAGGTGATAACGAGGTCCTGCTATCTAAAGTTAATTACCCCAGCAATGCAGCTGGATCCGTGCAACAATACATTTGGATGGGAAGAGGTTCCTGATTCAGACACTAAAAACAGGGACATTCAGCCTTTGGAGCATCATTTGAACCTGAGGATGTTCCCCATCCCACGGAGGGATTCCATTCCCTCCATAAAGCCAAGACGTGCATCAGAATCTTAAAATACAGGGACATCCTCAGGAATTAAAGGAGGATAAAAGAAACAATAAGGATCTTTCGGGATCCTTTTTTGGAGAGGGCTGCAGTAATGACTGCTTGACCAATTCTTTGTCCTTGGTCCTCTCTGATGGTGAGGGATGCAGCTGCCTGTGATTGCCTTGCTCTGTGGACACATATCCCTGCACACCAATATCCCTGCTAAGAATCCCTCAGACCCCACCCAGAACCCCTTAATCAGGGGAAATCCTTCTTAACATTCAGACTGGACTCTTGAAGCAACGTTTCATCCATCAAAAGCTGGGGGTGAGTTTATACTTAAAGAAATAAAAAATTCAGGATACTGAGCAATTTTGGTTTTCTTTCCTTTTTTGCTAAATTAAAGTTATAGTTGGTTTTATGAATTAAACTTTCAAGGTAGATGTGTGATCCTGCAGCACTCGTGCAGGAATTTAGATGGTCAGATACACAGATAAGAAATCATATGAATGAAGATTATAATATCAGGCTCTGGGAGTTTTAAGTCTCTCTTTGAAATACAGGTTGGGTTATTCCTGTGGCCTCAGCGTTATTAAAAAGCTCAGGAAAGGCTGTGTTCTCCTTCACAAGCATGTGGAGCCCTAGCCAAGCCATGCTTGCTTTCTGCACAGCTTATCAAGATAAAAGTGCAGGTGGAAAAAAATCCTATTTCTGTCAAACTTAGCCTTTCAGCAGCAATACCTTTTGCTGTTTCCCACTGCGTCTCCCTTGCAGTATAACTGAGCTGGAAAATAGCAATGCCTACAGGAGGTTTTTAGAAGCAGGAGGTGGAACAAGAGATGCAGAAAACCTTCTAACCTGCATGGCTGTGTCCCAGCTTTCCCCTGCTGTTCCCAGCAGTTTCCAGAGCACATAACAAGTCCAGCCTAACCCCAGGCTGCTTTTGGCCGACTTGAGGTCCTGCTCTAATTCTGATGTCAGTTGTCTGACCCTACAGTACAGAGCGAGACCTCCCTGTGCAGTTTGTAAGGAATGTTTTATCTGCATTCATGAAAAAAATAAACTGATCTTTGCTCCTTTGCTTTTTCCATTCAAAATCCACCTTCTGGGGAATATGAATACTGCCAAAGCTTCCTCAGTCCACAGTTTTCTGGGTGAAATAAATTGGTTTCTTCTCTGGGTGTTTCTTCTCTGGGTGCTTTCCTTTCACCTATAATAAAATGTGTTTTATTGTACCTGACTGGATTAATTGATGCCTTGGTTATGCACAGTGCACAGGTCAGATAATCAATATATTTTACCATTTAAAACCAGAAGGATTTGTGATCAATTCAGAGTCTGCCTTCTAATCTCAGGTATTCAGACTTTGTTTGTTTGTTAGTTCTGTTTCTCCCTGTGGCTGATGTGAATACCAATAATGCTGTTAATATAAGGTTTTAAGCATTCCTAGCACTTGAGGACCAACCCTGCTTCCTTAGGATACGGGCAGGCACTGTTTTCCTCGAGTGAAATGATAGAGCTGCTGTGATTTCAGCTGCCACCTCCTTCCCACCCCACTGCACGGAGCAGCGGGCTGTGCTTATTTGAAATGAAAGTGGAGCCGATCACTACTGGTGGGGAGTCACACCCTGCTTTGGAGGCAGAGATGAAACCCGGACTTGCTTCAGAGAAAGAAGGGACAGCCAGAGGCAACAGAACAAACTGTTGTGCAGACGCTGGAGCCACCGGAGATTGCGGAGACGACCTTGTCACCAGATGAGGCTCTCCCAAAGCTTCTTATCCTGTTGTGCTGAGCTTAGCAGCAAGTCTGTCCCAGTCACAGCGTGTGGTGTGTGACCTGCTTCTCAGGCCAGCCACAAGCGTGTGCACAGGGCAGGCTGGCATGAGCCGCGCCTTCGGGATCCTGCTTCTCCTTCGGCAGTGGGGACCACTCGGGCATGTAGTGGAGGTGGTTGTGTGCTTGTGGGTTTGCTCTGCTGTTCACAATTGAAGTTGACTGACTTGCTTTTCTACAGGTGCAGGGTACAGCGAGTGGTGTGTACATGGTGCTCAGGTAGAAGCACTTTTTGGAAGTAGAGCGATGCTTTCCTACATCCCTCTGCTCCCAGTCAGCTGAGATTCCTTCTCAAGCCCGAGTATACTTTAAAATACCCACAAACGTGCATTTGAAAGGATCCCGTGTCTCATCGCCCTTTAGGAATTTGTCTTCCATGTGCACCCTCTCTGACAAATTTTATGGGAAAAAAAACCATTGCATTTTAGGTTAGTTTAGGGCTTCAGGGTGAGCACGCCAGCACCTGCACGGGGAACCATATGTAGAAAGAGAAGAGGAACTCCACAGACCGTGTGTCCTGCAACACCTGCCCCAGCACTGCCCTCTGCCCCAGCACGGACCAGTCACTCCCGCGTCCGGTCAACAAAAAAAAAAAAAAGAGGGGCTGCCCTGTCCGGGGCACCGCAGCTGCCCCCGCCTCCCGGGGGAGGGCCGGGGCCGGGGCCGGGGCCGGAGCATCCCAGCGCGCCTGCGGGGGCCCGGGGGGCGCATCCCGGCGTTGGCGGCAGCCCCCGCCCCGCCAGCCCGCCCAGCCTGCGGGACGGCAGCGCCGCCGGAGCGTTGCCCTTTTAAGCTGTGGCCCCGCTCGCCTCCTCCCCGGCTCCCGGAGGGGATTCCGGCAGCCGGCACCGACCGAGCGACACCGAGCGACCTCCGCGCCCGCCTCGCTCCCCGCGGCCGCGGATCGGGCAGCGCGGAGCCCCAGGGCGGCGGCGGGGCCGCGGCCACCGGGCTGCCCCTGCCCTGCCCCCGCTGCTCGGGGACCATGGGATGCTGCACCGGCCGCTGCACCCTCATCTTCCTCTGCACTTTGCAGCTGGTGAGTGGAGGCGCTCGGGATCGGGGGGAGCCGGCGGGGACCCGCGGGTTCGGCTCCCCGGGACGGGGCCGGGAACAAAAGCGCCTCGGTGCCCGCTGCCCCGGCAGGGCTGCGCTCCTCCGCAACTTCGGCTCGGAGCAGCAAGGTGGAGGGATGTCGGGCTGCGCTCCGGGAACGCTGTGCTGCGCCGCGGGGATCTATCGATGTTTAAAACTCAAAAAACAGAAAAAGGGGGGGGGGGGGNGGGGGGGGGGCGAAGTAGTTTTCAATTAATAAGTTTGTGCCTATAAAATACAACTGAAGAAAGAAGAAAATTGCTCTGTGAGAGGAGTCCCGACGGCTCGGTGGCGATGTTGCAAACCAAACCAAACTTCGTATGTGCCAAAACTCAGCGGTACCTTCAGCCCCTTCCATGGAGAGGTCCACCTGCATCTCACCCTGGTCGCCCACATCCCACCCTGCTGGGGTTTGTGCTGGCTTGGAAGGAATTATTTCAAACCTCCTCGGGATGAAGTGCTTAGACAGAATGTGCCTATTAATACGCTTATGTTTATTTAGAAATAAACTTCCCAGTGTGCGGAGAGTGCGGTCCCTGGTGGGCACGGGTCGGTCCCTGCTGGGTGCGGGTTCGCGGTCCCTGTGACATCTGCACAGATGATAAACAAAGGTCTGGTTGTTCCCCGGGTGTCTGGATCTGGAGGGTCCCCTTCTTGTCAATCGCTAATGGGCTCCAGGGCTCCTCCAGCCTTAAAAAGGAAATGACAGCGTCTAAGGTTTTAATTTCATTGACTTGTCCCAAATTTGCTTTATTTTGGAGCATTAGCAACGCGCAGGAAAGGACAGGCTTGCTGCAAAGTTCTTTCGAATAGTTTGCTGATGCCAAGGGGTGAGTTTAATTAAAACTCTTTGTTTTAGATTTGGGTGCTGTTGACAACGTTTCTTTTTCCGCAGAGTCAGGAAGCAGACACAGGACTGAAGGTGGGAGAGGAAAACTGGGAACCTGCTAGTTTTGAAATGATAGCCGCCAGCCTAAAATTGAAAGGGAAGAGGGTGGGAATGCACCCCTGAGAACCCAGACTAGCACAATCGGAAGATGAGTGTGGAGGATTTGACTCATGGTTAAACAGAATGCAGAATAGAAGTGATGAGGTTTTCTTGCACAAAGCGTCTCGCTCAGCATATTTATGAGTGAGTTGAATGGCTGGGGAGTGTATTTAGTCTCCTGGATTATTTCTTTTGATTTTTCACCCGTAATCACACAAGAAAGAAGCTGCACCCTGTATTACGTTAGGAATTGGCGTCTCAGCGCTCACTGTCTCTGAAACCCCTCACTATGTCATCCTGCTTTAAGCACACACTCACACACTGGGGAAAAAAAAAAGGGAGGGAATGAGAAAAAGAAAGAGCCATGAGCTACTGGTGCTGTTCTGATTTCTGACAAGCGTGGGAGTTTTCTTGTATCCAAGATACAGGGACAAAGAACCCCCAGCATTTTATTTTCCTAAAGACCCTCCTCCTTGAAGAAAAGAATCAGTTTGGCTCATTCTTAAGCAAGTTTGGATGCCTCAGCCATAGCGATTTCCCATGGCACTTGCTGGGTGAATTGGTAGAGCTGGAAAAATGTGAACTATGGTGAGGGAATTCCTGGAGCTGTGCTCCGGTGGGGGTGAGGTCAGGAGATCCTGGCCAGTTCCCAGCAAGAGCTTGGGTGAGGGTGAGATCCAGAGCGGTGCCTTTTTATTTACTTTATTATTTAATTAAGCAAACTTTGTCTGTAAATCATCACATCACTTCCACATCCGCACGGCCAAGTGACGTGCAGGGCTCGCTGCTGCCCGGGGTGGGCTCTGTTAAGACAAAACGCTGAAGCAATCAGGCCAAGATCATCAATAAATTATAATGACGTGAACTTCCTTTGTTCCTCTCATGTCTCTGCTCAGCTTCATTTGATACTTTGAACCCTTCCCAGCCTTCCCTGTTTGTTGCCAAGCTCCATGTCTCCCACTGCCCAAGTCCCAGGGGTGAAATTCTGGCTCTTGTGTGGACGTTTTGCCTCTGACTTAATTGGGGAGTGGATTTTGGTACTGGGATCTCCCACTTCAGTTCTGCAGCACACCCCTGAGATCTGTTACATGTTCTAATGTCTGTCCCTCAAAGGTTCACAGGGCTTTTTATATAAATGATGAATGGAAACATTAACAACCCCCCCCAAAACACTCGAATCAGGGATCTGAGTTGCAATGCTTCATATAGATTGTTTTATTATTAGGTGCAAGAAGTTGAGTGAGTGTGCGGGGAAGTGTTTGCACGCTGCAGTCTAAATGTTTCCCTGGGAAAAAAAAAGAAAAAAAAAGCGGCAGAAAACAAACAAATTCATCATTTGCAGTGTGTGTTCCCAAAGAAAAAGTTTGTGCTCCAGCCGGAGAGCAGAACAACGTGTGAATTGAAGGAGCTGCTACACAATGCGAATACCAACGAGCTCCTCAGCCCCCCACGGGCTGAGCCTCGTGGCGCAGGGAGAGGAGGAGAGCGTTTGCATCTGTCTGAAGGAAATCAGGGCTGACTCCCCAGCGATTTGCTAATCAAGGGGGGGAGGGAAGGCTATAGTTTGAATAAATAATTTGCCGTGTTCCAATTTTAGATTATTGTTTCCTTGAAGCGTCCACGTTAGGCTCGGTGCTTTGCTGAGCGGCGCTGCGGGGAGGCTGCAAGAAGGTTCTGGCTCTCCCTCCCTCTGTCCTGGTGTGTATCCCTGACCCTAATCCTTGCCTTTTTCCTGGTCCAGCCCTACCTCCAGCAGCAGTTTGGGTGAAAGTTGGCCCAGGTCAGAGCTACCCTGCAAAAGGGCTTATCTGTGCCTCCATGGATGGCACAGAGGAGGACCATCAGCAAAGTGTTGGGGTGTTTTTCCAGGGTTTGTTATTCCCAAAGGGGTTCTCACCTCTCCATTCCCACTTTGCCCAAACACCTCTGCCATCCAGGAGCTGTTGTCACCTATAGCAGACCAGCCCTTCCTCATCTCTCCCACCTATTAAGAAACAAGAACAAAGTTTAAATGAGCCATAGGCCTCCCCAGGAAAAAATACCTCTGTACTGGCTTAAGAAATGCCCCCTGTAGGAATTAGAATTGGAAAGGTCTGCCAAGGGCAGGATTTCTGAACTCGAGTGGAATGAGGGTGTCACACCCACCAGTGGGCTGGGTGGGTCCTGGTGAGGAACCACAGGCCAGGGCTGGGTCTCAGGCTGGGAGATATTAAATAATCATTGATTTGCTGCTTTCCTCTCGGCCAGTGTGAGATTGCACCCGACTGGTGAATTTTCTGGAGCAGTAAGTGCCGGTGCACCGGAGGCACTATGTGAATTTATTTCCACTGAGCATGGAAAAATTCCCTCGCTCCTCGTGCCCTGTCCCTATAAATCAAACAGCTGTAGTTTCTTTACGTTCTGTCCATGGGTTGAGAGCTCAGATGCCAAGCAAAGCCTGGAGACAATTTTACAGATACATTATAAATCCCCCTAGAATAACAGCTTCTAATGGAAAAAGTGACTAATACTTCAAATGAGCACAGAACAAGGCGCCCTGGGACGGGGCTGCACATCGAGACTAACCAAAAGTAACTATATACATTTATTTATGTATTTATTTATTTAT
>VZDJ01000175.1:5859648-5951584 GCA_008694505.1 Cyanoderma ruficeps
TAGTGATTCCTTTTTAATCTCTTACAGAAGAGGGTGACCAGTTCAGGAAGCTATTTGAAACCAGCATAGATCCTTCTCTAATTACTCTCTTGAAGTGGTTGTTTTGGTTTGATTGTGGCACAAAATGATGCAGAGCACGTGAGGAGTGAGGGCAGAAGGGGAGTGTGGCAGGCTGGCAGTGGGATGCCATGGAAAGGCTGGATCTGGGCAAAAATGAAGTGTGAGTTAAAATAGTTGGAATAGAGGGATTTTTTACAAGGGAATAGGACAAGGGGAATAGCTTTAAATTGAAAGAGAGTAGGTTTAGATTGGATATTGGGAAGAAATTCTCCTCTGTGAGAGGGGTGAAGCCCTGAGAAGCTGTGGCTGCCCCATCCCTGGGAGTGTTCCAAGGCCAGCTGGATGGAGCTTGGCACACCTTGGCGTAGTGGAAGGTGTCCCTGCCTATGGCAGGGGTTGGAATGAGATGAGCTTTCAGGTCCCTTCCAGCCCAAACCATTCTGTGACCCTGATTGTCTGACTGACCCATCAGCACACACGGGCTGCAAGGGGGAGGGTGGCAGAGTGTGTCCCTTTCCAGGGACAGGAGGGGACAGGATTGCAGTGTCTGGGGGCTGTAGAAATGACTTGCTTGGCTTTCTCCTCTCCACCCCAGGGATCATTTGGGCTGGAGGTTGGGAGAGGAGAGCAGGGCTTGTCTCTCCCCTCCTCTGCAGCTGCCTCTGGAGCCAGGGCAGAGTCAGGCTGCCCTGAGGGAGCTGTGAGCATGCACAGCTGCCATGTGGCTGAGCACAAAGCCTTGGGGGGAAGAGCAGGTGCAAGGGGAAGCACAGCGTCCCTTTGCTCATCACGCTGCTCAGGATCCCTCCAAAATTACCTTGTGCTCTCCCCAGCTGTTTATCTTCTCCGTGGCTTATGCTTAAATTCTAACTCCTCCAGGGAAAGGGCCATCTTTGGTGGATGTGCACAGCACCCAGCTTGAAACTATCCTGCAGTCCTTGAACAATATTCCAGGTTAAATAATAACGTAAGACTAAAGACTACGTTTGACAGATGCTGTCTTCTCCATGTCTGTTCCAGACAAAGGAAAATTAAAGCTGTGCCAGTAATAGAGCTCGTCAGCATTTTCCACTGAAGCTGACTTTCAGTAGAAACCTGGGGATTTGACTAAATGAATATTTTCATGAGAAGTATCTACTTTCCACAGACAATCCTGACTTTTTCTCCCAAGTTTTGGCCAGAATATTTTGGCGAAAAGTCAAAAATGTGCTGGCAAATGTTTGCTGTGCTGGCAAACATTTTTAATTTTGGAGTGGTGGAGCTTTTCTTACGAAAAGTTGAATTTTTGCATGAGAATTTTCTTTTCTTCCCCCCTTTTTTTTTCCTGAGCAGCTGGAGTCAGTACACTGCAGCACAGGGGAAGAACAAGGGAGCAGAATTTTGGGGTGTGTGTTTCAGACATGCCCAGGTCTCCTGGCTCCCCACATCCGCCTTTCCTATGGTGGTGCTGGAGATTGCAGATGACTCACAGGAACTGTGTCCTCTAACCAAACCCACTCAGACCAGGAATGAAATTTGGCCAAAGCCAAGCCAAAAAAGCAGCTGAGGGCAGGGCTGACTGAAGTCAAGTCTCCTTGGAGAACTGGGGTTTTATTTCGGCTGACACAGTGTCTTTGTTGACCACTCTGATTTTTCCTGGTCACTCTCTCCTCTTTTGGCTTCCCCTTTTCCTCTCAGTAGAAGAAGAGAAGGAGCTGGTTTTCCCAGATGGGGACCCTCTCCCTCTGGCTGGTGTGGGGTTAAGGGAGCTGACGTTTCTCCATTGTGTGCTAATAATATATGGAAACTCGGATCATTTTGGCTGGGGTGCAAAGTGGAACTCTTCCAAGAATCTGCTCCAGGGGCCCTCAAGTATGAACTCTTGGAGAACAAACTGGATAACAAAGGCCAGATTGTGATCTCTTTTCCTCCAGGAAAACCCTGGACTAGCCTATTGCTTTTTGAGCACTTAAGAAAATGGATATTATCCAGTGAGCAGCAAGTGCCCCAGCTGTAGCATTGCCTTTCCCATTAACAAAACCTTGGGTCTGAGGTCAGTAGAACTGAACCTTTCTTTCTTGTTAAAACCCCTCCCAAAACCAGGGATAATTTGTGATTTCATGTTCCCTTTGTCCCCACTCCTCCTGCAGTAGATGTGATGAGCACTCCCACCTGCACAGGTTGTGTCTCAATGTTTCAGTTTGGTAGAAAGAGAGTTGTCAACCAAGTGGAAACTTTTGTCTCAAAAGCAGCACATTCTTCACCCCTTCCCCGTCTAAAGAATGTGAGGAGGGAAAAAAAGACATTTCTGGACAAAAAAAAATGGAAGAAAATACCCTGGCATTTAGCAATGTTTGCTGAAAATTATGGGGATGTTTATTGTGCCAAACGCCAAATATTTTGAACTTTTACAGAAGCTTGAAAACACTTCGGAAAAAAGTTGAAAATTCTCCCCGAAAAGAAGTTGGCTTGTTGTTGTTCTTTACATTGGGATTGTGCACCCTGGATGTTCTCACCATTCAAATATGTCTGACATCATCATGTCTCCCCCAAACCCAGCTCCTGGTGGGGTTTATTTAAGGAGAAAAATCCTCCAAGGGAAAGCACAGGTTTGGGTGTTGCTCAGGGTGGTGCTTTGCTGCAGTGACTCATCTGCTCACAGTGGTTTGGGGTATTTTATTTTTGTTGCAGAAGGAAACTCAATGAATAAACGCCCTGTGGAAATCGGAATCTGAGATGTTTTGTAATTGTTCCAGAGCCATAATATTACCTTAAAGTTCATGAGATTTCAGACTATGAATAAACAACTTCTGCTCCGTTCGCTTATTGATCTTTGGTAAGAGTCAGAATCTTGTTTCACCTTCTCCTTGCCAGGGATAATAGTAGGGATTACAAAAGTATGGATTAACAGGAGTAAAAAGTTGAGAATCAGTAGTAGTAAAGCAACAATAGGAGAGTAGGTGGTAATAATAGGGAGGAGAAAACCTGAAATGATTGAAATACCTGGCAGAAATCTCTGAGATGATGTTTCAGCAGAGTTGCAGCTTCTCACCAGTGTGTCAGAATTGTGTCTCACCTTGAGCACAGAAAAGTCCATGGTGGTGTTGCTCTGGCTCCTCCTGCCTTAGCCAAGCCCTGGCCCCACATCTGAGAGTCCTTGTGAAGAACAGAAGTTTTATTTTGCTCTGTGTTCTGAGGCTTCACAGACTGTGGAGGAGCGAGCAGCAGATCTCTGCTGGGGCAAGATCAATATCTCCTCCCTTGACTTTGCTGTAGCTCATTAACATCAAATGTCTTTTCCAAGGGGTGCTTTTTGGTCTATTTTCAACAAGGGCTTAATTGCCATTTTCCTGGTGTCCGTGGCTCGTTCTTAGCACAGCTGCTTTTGTGTCAGAACACTGGACACAAATATGTTGTTTATCAGGGGAGCACACGTTCTAAATTTTCTCTCAAAGGTGAGAATTCGTGGAAATCAGGAGTAGCAGCTTTTCTGATCCCCTTTCCCCCATCATCCATCAGGTGCTGCTTGGGTGATTCCAGGTTTAATAATTGAGATGTCAGATTCCCTGTCACCTTTGGGCTGAAAGGATGATGGTGTGGAAGCAGTGACCTCAGCTGCCATCTGCCTGGGCCTAATGGAAATATACTGTGGGAATTGAGGGAACAGCTTGTCTTCATCACCTGCTCGAGGCAGGCAGACATCAGGACTTGCTGTGCCAGCTTCCTTTGCCACCTCTCAGCGACTGGCCAGCCCTGCAGGCAGCTTCCCACCTGCTCCCCAGGCTCTCTCTGGCCAGCAAAATATCTGCTTTCTTCCCTCTTTCCTTTTTAATTTTTTTTTAACCTTCCATCTTTTCCCTTCAATGCTCAAAACTCAAGAAAACCAGGATCCTCTTTGTGTTCTTTTGAACCAGTGGAGCAAGCACACAGATGTGTGCCCAGCCCTGATGTTCAGGAGTGTGGGGGCACAGGTTGCCCCCCGTTTCAGCAGCAGAGCATCCCAGTGCCCAGCAGTGGGTGGGAGGGCTGGATGTGCTGTGCTCTGTCATTGTCCCATCCCTGTGACCTGGGACATCCCTGAGCTGAGGTCAGAATGATACGGGACAAACTCTGTCCTTCTTTGATGAGCACTTGGCCAACTGGTCTAAGAGAAAAGAGCAAGAATGGAACAGTACTGAGGGTAGTTCAGTTTCATTTCTCCAGAAGTCCTAAGACCTTATAAAAAATGATTCAGGTGCTCAGAAGAGTACACAGTTACAGGAAATGTACAAAACATGGGGAGATGTCTCCTGTGACACCTCTCAGGGGACCAGGGACATGTCTTGTGTCTGTGGTGACCCTGACAACAGCCTTGGACCCGTTAAAGCACTTGGTGCTGATTTACATTTTCCAAGTGCTGTTCCCTGGAGATGGTTCATCTGTGAGCACCATTTCATCTGAACAGGAAGGTGAGATAGAGGACACTAAAGAAGGGGAAGGAGCATTTTGTTGCCCACACACAACTTATAAAATATTGAGTGTAGCCTTGCATGGCGTGCTCTGAGTGCTGTGGTCATCCATCATGGATAAACAGGCTCCCCACAATTAACAGTTTGTCACTGTCTATCTTCAGCTCCACCTGAGCATTACCTCTGTAGTAACCAGAGCTCAATTTCAGCACCAGCATGGTTGAACTACTTGGAGATCAGGAGGAATCTTAAGTTCTGGCCATACTTAGGTTTGTCATATTTGGGAAGTTTGGATGTTATTCTACAGTACTGAAACAAGAGCATGGTCCTGCATGTTAGAAATGGCTTCTTTGAGTTGAGAGTACACTGGGTTCTGCTCTAAGGTCTCCAAGCAAACTTCTTCCCTACCTGAAGCTCAGCAGATGGATGGTGTTTCTGTGGAGGGAATGTGACAGTGTCTTTGCTTAATATGATTGCTATGGTCCAGATACTTGAGAGAGTGTAACTCCGTGCTGTGGGGCTTGGGTGCAAACTTTCCTTCTTTGAAAGATTCTGGATCATTGATAACTCCTTTAAAAACTCCCACTTTGGTGGAGGCACCACATCCAAATGCTCCTTGAACCAGGATGTACTCATGGGCACTTAAAAAAAAATTTTTTTTTTTTTCTGCTTCCCTGAGAAGGAATTACCGAGTGAAGCTGGTTAGAGGAAAAACCCCACTTGAATCAAAGACCCACCTCAGCAGGACAAGAAAGACCTGGCCTGGCCTGGCTGTGTTGGACCTTCATTTAAGGTCATTCATTTCAAGAGACCTTGGAAGCAGCACAGACCAGAGATAAGAGGTTGCCAGCTCACAGGTTCACAGAGATAAGGACCAGGCCCATGGGCTGATGAACCTCACAGAGAACGACCAAGAGCTGAGTCCTGAGTCTTGGGCACACTCCCAGAACCTCCCCAGAACCCAAAACACCTCCGAGGTTCTGAGCCAAACACCCGCTCTTCAACTGCAGCACAGAACAGCTCCAGCAGCTGATCCCTGGAGGGTGGTGAAGGGAACATCCAGATCTCTGGCCAGATTTGAGGACTGTGCATTTAGATAACTTGCATGAATGTCTGAACTACTGGCTGCTCAGCCAACACAAACCCAGTTCCCAGCTCCCCGTGGCTGCTGGTAATCCGTTAGCAGGTTTCCATGTGGGAGATGGGAATGGGCTCTGACAGGCTGCTGGCACCCCTGGCTCCAGCAGACAACACTCTTCTTGTGATATCATTGTGGGAAAGGCAGTACACCTGCTTGTATTGTGGATGTACAGAATTAGGGGAGAAATCTGATTATCCTAATTACTCAGAAATGCTAAATATGTGTGGAATACCGTTTGGCTAATTAGCCTGGGAGACTGCTGGCTGTTCAGCAGGGAGCAGAGTGGGTGCTGGGAGAAGTGTGATGGAAGTTCACAGGCTGTTTTGTGCCCTTTGCTGTCTGAGCATGTGGAGAAAAGTGAGCTTGGACGCTTGGAGATGTGATTGCCAACCTTAAAACAAATTAAAAAAGCTGGGAAAGTGCAATTTTTTTTTTCAGATGTCTGACACTTTTTACAACTGCGGGTCTCCAAGTTTCCCATGTCATTATTTTGAGCAGAGACATCCAAGGGAAGGATGAATTTGCCTTACTGCAAACAGCTGGTGAGAACCCCTGCACAGCACCCTCCCAGAAGGATCTGTTCTACTTCTTGTCCTGCCCTGTGCTGACACAGGCACAGCCTCACATGCTCCTGATGCATCATGATGTAGTTGGTTCCCTGAATGGGCTGCTTCATTTGCATTTAATAAGCTTATCTGCATCACTGAGGGGGTCTTGTGGCCCTAAATCTGGCCTGAGGGGGTCTTGTGGCTCCAAATCTGGCCTGAGGGGGTCTTGTGGCCCCAATCTGGCCTGCTTTTCCCAGAGGCACAGAGCAAGTCAGGCAGATGCTAAGCAGGGTGGAGGGTGGTTCATGCTTAGATCCCAATCCCCACATATCCAGATCCAGAGAACCAGACTGGTTCCTCCAGCTGCGTGCTGGACACAGATCCACCAAGGAAACCCTGAGGCTGTGTGGGAGGGCTGCAGGGAGGCTGGGCCAGGGCATGTGCACAGCTTGGTGTGTCCTACAGCCAACACAGCTCTGCCATCAGGCCAGGGCCAAACCCCAGATCTCCTGGGTATAATCAGTGTCCAAAACTCCCGTCCATCCATCTCTCCTTGTAGCTGCGCTTCCCCATGTCTTTAAATAACCCTGCCTGGCTTTTACTCCTGACCTAGCAGAGGTGAATGTGCACTTCAGGCTTTTCTGGAAAGGTTCCCCTTCCTGCTGCTGTGAGCTCAGGGTCAGTCCTGCAGTCAGTCCAACACAGCATTAGCTGAGCACATCACTGGGAGAAGCTACAAAACATTTGGGCCTCCAGGCTCTGGAGAGACTCTCCACCGAGACAGTTTAAAGCTGAGTTGTGTGACAGGGAGAAAGAATAGATAGGATGATAGAAAAACTCTGCCATGGCTTCAGACAATAAAGACTGTGTCTCCCTTGTGATGAATAATGGCTCTTTGTTTTATTCCTTAGATGACAGGGCTGTTAGAACTGCTGAGAACTATCCCAGTGCTAAATATATGGGTGTGCAATAAAGGCTCTGCAGTCCATGAGCTGAGACTGAATGGATACTTGAGTGAATCATTTCAAGTACGATGGATTTCGGGAGCAGCTCGCAGTGACAGGAGGTGGCAGGGCGGTATCCTGTAGGATGCTTTCCTTGCATGAGGCGTATCCCAGGTTTCATGGCTGCCAACTTTTTTTCCTCATCAGGCCTCCCTTGGCCATGTTAAATTCCCCACTCCCAGTTTTGGCCAACAACCTCTAAACAAAGGGCATTTCAGATGGAGCTCCAGGGTTTGGTGCTGAGACACTGTCCAGATTTTCAGTCAGAAATCCCAGAATCCCAATCCTGGCACACTCAGTGGGAATGAAGCAGTAAACCCCAGGTTCAGCTATAGGCCAGTGCTGAGAGCTCATCAGAACCCATCAGAAACAAGGTCCTGCTACAATCAGGAGGAAAATGCAGCATCTTCCTGCTGCAGTGTCCAGGCTGGAGGAAGAGGCAATGCACAGATGTTGTTGGTGCTGTCTGGAGTCGCCTACGAGTCCTGCCAGATTAAATTTCCTTGAAGTTACTTAATGTAACAGCAAGGATTTGAATTTCCATAATGTGGATTAGCACATCTCTATTTTAGCTAATCCCTGCAGTCAGACCCACAAGCAAGATCAGAGGACTTGGGGGGGAAAAAGGGCCAGGAAGTTTGGAGTAGGAGCAAACCAAAGATGGCATTGTTTCAGGGGTGAGGAATCATCTCACACCTCCAAGGAGAGGTGTGGGTGAAGCTCTGGCGTCACAAGCGAATAGAGGACAAGTCTTTGTCCCTTTCCATGGCTGAAGGAGACACAAGAGTCTGTGGGGGCCCCATGGGTGAGCTGCTGGTTGGGACTCAGCCCCTGCAGGGTCACCAAACTCCTGCCCTGTGGAGACACGATCACAAAGATTTGCTGCAAGTGAACTTTGTTCTCCAGAGCTGCCAGAGTGGCATCTATTGACCAGCCTCTGTTTTCAAAAGGAGGGCAAAGTGGAAAAAGAGAAGGAAAAGAGAAATTCAGCTTTGCTGTTGAATAAACCATGAGCCATTGAGGAGCTGTGAGTCTGCAGCAGGGGAGGGGCGGGGGCAATGCAGAAATAAGGGGACAAAAATGTCATGCAAAAAATGAAGCGCAGGAGGAGCCTGGCCATTGTGTGACACTCCTGGAAACCTGGAGAGTTGGTTGGTGGGAGGCCAAAAGATGTCTGCAATGAAAGAGAGACACTCGAGTGGACTGAAAATGCAAACAAATTGGGTAGCACAACAAGAGGAGATAAATTATGCTCATAAAATAAACAATGGCTGAGCGACACTGGATAAACAGTTACATATAATAACACCACTGTTTGTCCCAGCCACACTAATTGGGAGGCTGGGCAGCATCCGATGAAAACTCTGCCTTGCACATTTTCCCCTTCTAATGAGGAAGGTTTTCCCTCTCCCCCTGGAAGCCTCCTCCCCTCAGCCCCATTTAGCAGCAAACTGAAAGGCCTGGTTTCATTCCACTTTCCCACAGCAAACTCATCCTGGCAGGAACTGCATTAAGGAGAACAAGTAGAAAATGATAATAAATTGAGGACTTGCTCTTATTTCACCTTGTGACAAATCTATCCAGTGGGTGACTCAGGGAGGGCGATAAGAGCATGGACTAGGCTGCTGCTTTCCTTTTGGTGCTTGGTCATGTGGAAAATAACCCCATTCTAGCCCTCACTCAAAAGGGCTTTCCTTTAAAAATAACGCTTTTTAAAAGGCACTGAATCCCTATTTACCCTGTTGGAAAGGCAGCAGCTCGCCTCCATCAAAGTGAACGTCAGGGCTCTCATTTCATCATCCACTTGGGCTGAGGAGCAAAAACAAAGGGCACACAGCAACAAAAGTGAGGTGGTCAATGCTATCAGTGCCACTGGGAGAATTTGGTAAACCTCAGTGGGCTTTCAGCATGATTCTGTATTGCTGATGAATCCCTGATGGGAGTCTTTAGTTTTGCTGAGCTCCTCTCCAGTACAGTAGGAAACACAGTGGTGCAGGGGACAGTGGGCATGAGGAAACCACAGTGACTTCCCCCACAGCCACTCTCACGCTGTGAATCCCAGAAAATCCACCCTGGAGCCCTGATTCCCAGCACTCACACTGTTTTGCAGCAGAGCTGTGCTCTCACCCTTCCATGACTGCCCAGAATCAGGAGTGCAGTTCCCAAACTACTCCATCTTCAGCCTCACATCGTGCCTAAACCTTTTGCCACCTCCCTCTTTAGATATGTACTTGATTAATCTGTTGGAGCACTTTGTGTGTTTGTTTCCTTGCTTTTATTTGAGGGAAACACAGCTGGGGCTCTGCTCGGCCGCCTGCACTGCTCGTGGGGAGGCACAGCTGAGGAAGGAGCCCAGGAGGTGTTCAGCCTTCCTCACCTCTGAGGGACCATGCTGAGGGTGCTGGTGACTCCTGAGGTGTGGGTGACAGCTCAGAACTCACCTTTGATCGAATAAAATTGTCTCTGCCTCCTGAAACGGCTGGAAAACTGGAATATCCCTAGTTTGCATGCCTGGAGGGAGGCAGGGAAAGCCAGGGGTTTTTACCTGTAATTGCTAAGGTAACTAATCAATTGCTTAAGTAGGACTGATTTTCTTCCAGAGAAGCAATCAGATGATGAAAATCAATAGTGATTGATTCATTTTCTATCCACTTATTAGAGGGAAGTTCTTTGTGGGGATTGTGGCTATTGGAAAATTCCTGCAATACCCAGAAAGCCTCTGACAGTCCCTGTTTTGAACAAAACCGTTGTTTTCCTGTTTGTTCCAATTTAAAACTCTTCCTGTCAGAAGCATTTTACTGGAACCAGAAGCTGAGCTGCTAAATGTTTTTCTTGTCCAAAATACTATTTTCTTCCCAGTTCTTTTTCATTTCATGCTGTGATGACAGGCCTGGAAATTTGCTGGTACATTCATTAGGGGAGGCTTGGTCAGTATTTCTTCACTGATATCTACATTTCATCTGGAAAAATGGCTACATGTTTTTTCAACTATAATTTTTCATTTTGTCTTTTTTCTTTTTTTTTAACCGATATAAACACATTTTTGCGTTTTGGTTGGGTTTTTGTTTGGTTTTTTTGGGCAAAGCACAGACATCAGTGTTACTGGTGATGATTAAAAACCCAGCTGTCACAGTATGGGTCACTTCATATGATGATAGTGTGGATGAAATGCAAACAAACCACTTGGCCCTTTTGCAGCCAAGCTCCTAAAATACCTCCAGCTTCTCATTTGGGGGATGCAGGCATGGGAACAGGGGGAGTTCTCCTCTCTGTGTTGAGAATGTGACATGAAGGGAAAGGTGAGGGCTTAGGGTTGGTGCTGCTGTCATTATGGGAAGTTCCCAAACCTCCTCTTTTAGCCACCACGGCAGGTGGGTGTCTGAAAACCCACAATGGCAGTGAAGATGCTGCTAGTGCTGAGGCAGGATTATTGGTGTGGAATGTTACAGAAGCTTTTTACAAACAGGACCCAAGTTTCCAGCAATCCTCTGTGTGAAACGAGGTTGTTATTCCTAATTTGACTGCATAGATGGGAAGACAGACAGTCCCCAGCTGTGCTTGAGGGTTTGGTGTAAGGAGCAGGAGCTGCTGCCCGTGGCATTACAGGGGGTAAAAGGCAGCATAAGGAGCTGCTGGCAAGTGGAAAGGGAAAGCTGCAAAATAATGGGAACTGCATCCTTTTGGCTTCGTGTTGTCTCTTCCTAACATCCCCAAATTGACAGCTAGGTGCTAAGAGCACTTCTCTGTGTCCTGGTGGGGTGAGAAAGCCTTGCTCTGTGAAAAAAAGGGTTATTTGTACAGTAATTGCCACGGAAGTCGCTGGGTGGTGGTGCTGTGTCCCCTCCTGCTTCAGGCTGATTAGGATGAGCTTTCCTTGGAGGAGCAAAGCTGCAGCAAGACCGTGGCAGATCCCAATTTCCTAGATTATTAATAATAACAATATAATTTTCTCTCTCCCCCCCCCCCTATTTCTCACCCACCCTGCGCTTCCCTTTTAATGAATTCTCCTCCCTTGCTGTAGACTCTGCAGTGACACCAGCCTGATTTGTAATGTAAATAGGCAGCCCAGTGTAAAGGCGACCTGCAAGAGCACCGCAGGGCTCTAATTATAATTTTCATTAAATTCCTTCTGTTTACGAATATCCAAGCAATCTGGCATTGCAGCAGAAGCAAGAGGAAATTAAAGCAACGCTACCACTTAGCTCCAGTGTCAGGGAGCAGGGGCCCAGCTGTCGAGCAGAAACCAAAGCAAAGGCTCCTCCAGACAAAGTTTCGAAGAGTTATTTCAGCTTTGGCATCTTTTGCTCTCCCGAGCTTTTACCCCGGTTGCAGGGCTTGGCGTGTTTTTCCTTCAGAGGATCTCGCTGGTGCCAGTGTTCTACACGTGATGCATTTGTGACCTAATTAAGGGGATCAGCTGCCGGAGCTCCCAGTGCCATGTGCGGGCACCGGGCAGGGTGGGAGCTGTGGGTGCAGGAGGGGGACAGAGCAGGGACCTGTGGCTCACAAGGCCCTGGAGGGTTCCTACAGAAGTCCAGCAGCACAGAGAACATCTGCCCCATGTGCTGGAGCACCCTGTGGAGCGAGGGATGCTGTGACAGAGTTGTGCAGAGAGTGGGGCTTTGCTGGCTGTGCTCCGTGGCCATCAAAAAAACTCTCACCCTCATCTTGTGCTGGATGAGAAAAAGGGCTTCAGGTGGCTCTCTGCAGGTGTTTTGCCTTCAGAGAGGCAGTTTTGTCACTCAGGCCACAGCTGACCCTTCCTGAAGAGGAGGTGCTGCAGGCACCAGCCATGAATTAGACTGGCAGGAGACGCCAGTGAACATTTTTGTTCATAAAGCCAGAAGCAGGGGGTGGTCTCCGTGTCACTTGGTCACAGCAAGTCTTTCTTAGGCTGTGTGTGGACAGGACAGAGGGAAAACTGAGCTTGGCTTTTCAAGCCTGAAGCAAGAGTTACTGCTCCCTTGGGGAAACTGCCTGTGGTATATTTACAGCCACAATTCAGCTTTGGGGTAAACAGCAGTGAAATAAAATTGCAGTTTGCAGTAAATGCCTATAAAACAGCAAAGAGAGAGAATTCTTTTTTTTTTAAACTGGGTGAGTCCAGCTGGTGTCTCATGGGCTTTATACACACTGAGAGTTTTGACCAGACCCCTGAGTAATTCAAAGTCTTCCTTGTACACTTGAGAGTTTGTGGGATCTCTGAGCTCTTGGCACTCTGCTTCTCCCACACCCAGGACCCTCCAGAGGGCTGCACCAGCAGAAGACAGGCTGGGCAGTGCTGGCCCAAGCAGTGCTTTGGGGCAGCTTTGTGCCTTCTGTGCCAGCCCTGTCGATGGTTTCCCTGCCCTGTTAGCTAAGCAGATGATGCCCAGGATAGCAGGTCAAAAGGTTATATTCCCTGAACACAACAACCCCTTGGCTAATTTTCAAGTATTTTCACTTTTTTTTCCCCCTACATCCCTTTCATGGGAACAAGCCCAAACTTCAGAGAGCCTTCATGGCTGAGCAGAGGCAGGGAGCACACAATATAAAGCCCTGTTGGTAGGGAATAAATCTCTCCATTAGAAAATTAAATTCCTGCTGATCTCCAGCACTGCTGTGCCTCACAACCTTTGGAGTGTTTAGATGGGTTCATAACTGGTAGCAGATCTCCAGAGGGAAATGGCTGCTGAGTTAATGGCACACATTTCATGTGTATTATTTCATGGAACGGGGAAATTTGTGCTTCTGGTGGGAGAAGTTCCCCCAGAGCTGGAGCTGTCAGCCATGGCAGGATGCTGTTTGGGGGAGCAGCTGGGATGTTTGCCCAACTCAGCAGCAGGAGGTGGGATAAGATACCTGAGCAAGTTCTTCAACAGGTGAGGGAGAGCCAGGAGTGTGGAGCCTGAGCTTGCGCACCTGGGTGACAAAAATGTCAGGCACTTGTTGAAGGAACTCACTGGGGTTTATGTCTGCTGTAAAATGCAGTCACATCCCCTTCACCCCAGTGCCTCCTCCCTCTGTCCCAAAGCTGGAGACTCAAAGCTGAGCCATGAAACTGAGGGAGGAGAAAAACATTGTGAGGGGCTTAGGGGAGAACATTGTGGGTACCACAGAATAATTTAATTATGTTGGAAACTTAGGTTGGAGTGTTGATGTAGGTTGCAAATAAAACAAGTTTGTTATTCCTGACAGAGTACTTCTCTGCCTGGATCACAAAGGCACCTGCTTATTAATTTGGCCTGATTGGTGCTCTCAGCAATCAGAGCAGAGTGCAGAGCTGAGGTGCCATCAGGAGCAGGAGCACAGGGAACACACCAGCTCCATATCCAAGGCTGCCTGCATCCCTGGGCTCTGAGCCACAGGGGGAGATGGGATCCATCAAACCAAACAGGCCAGGGGCTGTGCGGGGTACAGCGCACCAGCCTCATCAGACATGTGACTGACCCTGATTTAGGAGAAGTTTAGGCAATCCAGAGCAATAGTTTTCCTGAAGCATTCCTCCTAGGAAGCAGTCTTTTTCCCAGGCAGAACCTCAGTTAATTCACTGTCCCTCTGACCACCCTGCTGAGAAACTCGAGGATCAGGAGAGAGCACCTGTGGATGGAGCAGGGACCACGGGCTGTGGTGTCTTGCTAGAAAAAGTACTGCCACCTCCTGATGTTTCACCAGTTCCGTGGCACAATCCAACACTTGGAGTAAAAAGGCTTAAGAAGTTTGCTTGGATGTGTGCCTCAATTGTTCAGAGTGGATATGAGGAACAATTTCTTCACCAAAAAGGTTGGAACAGGCTGCCCAGGGCAGTGTTGGAGTCACTGTTCATGGGGAGATTTAAAAGACGTTCAGATGTGGCACTTGGGGACATGGTTTAGTGGTGGGCTTGGCAGTGCTGAGGAACAGTTGGACTCAGTGATCTTAGAAGGCTTTTCCAACCTAAAGGATTCCGTGATTCTGTGAATTGTTGTGCGTGGCCCATGTCTTCAGCTGAGCAGAGCTGGTGGTTCTAAGGTGTCCTCAGGAAACCTCAGTCCCAGAGCCTCAGCTCCAGACACAAACAGCCTTCTGCACTGCTCAGTGCCAGTCTCATCCCTTATGTTCAGCAGGATTGTGCCTTCCCTGGAATGCTAAGCAGCACTTGGACATGTGGGACGGAATAATGACATGTCTTTGCAGCTCAGATGTTTCTGGGAGGCTTTGGCAGCAGAAAGCTCAGGGCTCAAGGTCACAGCAGTGGAACTCCTGAGAGCGTCACTGCCCACACACGAAATGATGCTGGGAGGGGAGAACTCAGAGCTCAGAGGTGCCAGGCCAGGGGAAATGAGGAGGTGAGGGCTCAGCACTGGGACGTTTACAGCAGGATGCTCCAGGATTCAGCAGAGAAGTTGTGATGAGCACAGGGAGGGAGTTACACCTGTTACACAGGATGGTTCTGGGCTGGGAGAAGTCCTGATCCTTGGATGTGGCACAAGGCAGCCTAAAAGTTGTGTTTGCTGGAGTGTGGTGCCCAGGGGCAGCCAGGCCCTGCTGCAGGGAGTGACCTGGTGTGGGACCATGATGGGACTTTCCCTGCTGCCCCGTGGGGCCCTTTGGCAGGGCCAGCACAGTGACCAGTTTTCTTGTGAAATATAAATGACTTCCAAGGTATCAGCCCTGCTGTTGGAGGCCTCTCCAATGTCTGTGTGAACAGAAGAGGTTTCAGCAGCTTCTGGGGAGAAAACAGAGCAGAGGAGCAGAGAATGGGGCACATTGTGTGCAGTGGCCAGAGTGACCAAAGATGCCCGAGAGGCCGAGTGACAAACAGAGACCTCCTGTGCAATTAGACTCTTGACCTCTGTGCTGGGGAGAGGGATGCTGGGAAAAGAGGCTGTGGATCACAAGGCCCCAAGGAAGGTTTCCTTGACAACACTTACTGAAGAAAAATGAGATTTCATGAATGCAGCGGGTGTGAGCGTGTGAGAGGCTGACTTTGGGAGAGACAAGGACGTGGCACCTCGCAGAACGAGCCCCTCCATTTGGGGATGGGAAGCAATGGCTCACTGAGCTGCTTTTTCAGATAAACTTAATTAAAGAGCTATTGCGACCATTCATATTTATTTAAAAATGCAGCCACTGTGGTAAAAGCAGACTTATTGTTTAATTGTTTTTCTACTCACAGAATCTTCTCCACCTTGAGCACGGGCGCAGAAGGGAATTTTTTGCTCACTTCTGATAGTTTCAGCACACAGCAAATTGGGTTTAGGATTCTTTAGTTCTAGCATTGTCCCAGAATTTACAAAGTCAAAGGAATGATATAGAAAGCTGCGTAGAATTAAACATTATATCATAGTAATACCAATATATAAATAATAATAAACAGCAGACAGGTGCTTAGTATTGCCAAACATAAACCATGTGGAAGAACCAAAAAAGATATATTTGTGCTCAAATCCTAAATAGATATAATTTTCAAATTATACAATCTGAGACTTT
Source organism: Cyanoderma ruficeps (assembly GCA_008694505.1). Taxonomy (NCBI): domain Eukaryota; kingdom Metazoa; phylum Chordata; class Aves; order Passeriformes; family Timaliidae; genus Cyanoderma; species Cyanoderma ruficeps. Next base: position 5,875,280 of record VZDJ01000175.1, read on the forward strand.
TTAAATTCTTCCTGCTGTTTCAGGTAGCAGGACGTAAATTTCCATCCTTGTATGATGCCTCACAGGGGTAGCAGCACTGAGACTTTGCCCTGAGCTGGAGCCATCACATCTCATGGCCAAAATACCGGGAAACCAGTGCAGGAAAAGGCCCGTGACCATTTCCAGTGAAAGCTCCGAGGGTGTTTGCACAGCAGACAAAGAAAGAGCATCTTCTTAAAAAGCGAAGCCACTTGGCAGGAAACCAAACCCTGGATCAGGGCACTGGGATCAGCAGGAGCCCAGGACATCCCAGCAGTGCAGTGGGGACCCGGGGCTGCAGCTGAGCCTCCTGCTGGGTTCAGGAGAGAAGGAGCAGACAGGGGGTTAAGTGGTAAATTTTGTCCCAGTTGGAGCTGGAGCGGCTTGTGAGGCTGTGTCCTCACAGCAGTGTGTGACAAGGAGTAGCAAAGGAGTTTTCAGGTTGTTTTCTTATAGGTCAAGTGGAAAATTGCCTGGGTTTCTGGGTAAAACATTTTTTATTCTCTTTTTTTTGTTGGGTTTTTTGGTTTTTGTTTTTTTTTGCAGCAGTGGGATCAGCCTTTCCCATTTGTTCCCTTTATTGCACGCTTGGATATTTATTGCTAACATTTCATTTTGAAAATAAGTCTCTTGTTAAAGTTGAGCTTGGAAAGGTTAAAAGCAGGTTTGCTTACACAAACAGATACAAATGGATGTGTGACTGTACCTCTTGTGGGGTTTTCTGAGCACCTTTCCTGTGTCTGTATCTGTACAAGTCACGTCAACATGTCTTGAGACTGATATTTTTTTCTCTTGTGTCCCAATTGATTTCAGAAATGCAGCGAAAGACAGATACAAACCAAATAAGATTAAAGGCTTTAAAAGCTTAATAAATTAAGAAGAGCAAATCTAGCTGATAACGTGGCTTTGATAGTAGGCTATAAAGGACAGGGAGTTAAGGAATTACAGGTACCTGACTGTTCAGCAGCATCCCTTCCTCCTCAGCACTGTGGGGGAACAGGGGACCAGGTTGGACTCTGCAGCTTAGCAACAGGAGAGGAGCAATAGCAGACGAAGTTGAGGGGATAGAAAAGATTTGAGGGACTAGAGTTTAAACAAGCACCCCCATGCTGAACCAGCTCGGAGTGTCCTGCTGGCCGTGACACCTGCCAGTGACACTGTCCTGCCAGAGCCATTGGAAAAGCAGCTGGAATGGTTTGAACCCCCAGTAAGAAACTGTCCCGTGTTTTGAGATGTTTTCTAGGACTTTTTTCCTATTTTGCTATGGGCACCCCTCCAGCTCAGGTACAGCTAGAGAAGTTTTATGGTGTGATGCCCCTGAGCATGTCCAGAGCTCTCTGTGCTCCCTGTGTGTGGGCAATGGGATGGGCTCCATGAGCTGCAGAACATCCCTCTGCCTTTCATCTCTTCCCCAGCTGTATAAATGAATGATGGCCCAAGAGAGAGCTTTGGCTCGTGTTGTTTTCCTGGCTAACAATTGCTTCACGTGGTTCTTTGCTACTCCAGTTTCACTCAGATCAGCAGAAATGTGGTTTATTTCAGGAGAGAAAATTCTGCCACAGCTCTTCTGGTTTTAGTGCTGCAATAAATCATTTAATTTCAAGAATGCAAGGTAAAAGTATACTATGGGTTGGAGAAGCAAAAGGAGCAGAAGGAATCCTGGTTTTAATAAGAACAGCCATAAAGAAGAAAAATTTGTTCCTCCCTGATGGAAAGGTCCTGTCAGCTTTGAGTGGGTTGAAACCTGTGCCACAATCTGTGACATTTCTCTTTACAACCAGTGTCTCTGGAATATAATAGGCTTTCTCAATAGGACAGTGTGAATCATTGAAAGGAGCACCACAGCGAGGATATTGCTCTGCACAAACCTGGCAGCACAAGAGAAAGATGGCATTTCCCTGCCAGCAAGAAAGAGGTTCAGATAGATCAGGGCAAACCCTGACCCTGCCATCTCTGAGCAGGACTGGAGGGACAGGACTGAAGGGCATCCCAACCCCAAATCAAGGCCAGCTTAGCCCCAACATCAGCCCTGTTTACCTGCAAACCTCAGCAGCACTTTGTGGGTAAGCTGTGTACACAGACCTGCAGTGTAATGAGTCAAATGGTTGTTTATCAATTTGTTTTCAGCAAATATTTCCTTAATTCAGGTAATTTCCTGAGGGAACAGGGAGAAGCCCAGGATAACTCCAGGCTGTATTTCCAATGGCTGGATTGCAGCACGGACTCACTCCCTGCCTGTCACTAACACAGCGTTGGAGTTTCATCAGTAGCATTTGCTTGTCACCCACATGTTTTACAGAAAACCTTGATTTTATTTCTAAAAATGAGGAAGCAGCTTGTGTGAGCTCGCACATCCCACATCCCCTCTCCTTCCCTGAGCCAGCAGATGGGCACAGCCCATCTCTGGACCAGCTGAGTCATGCCTGCAGCCCCCAGGTACTCAAAAACAGTTTAATAATGCTGGGAAAGTGGCAAAACAAGGTAAATCAGGATGGAAAGAACCTGGAGACAAGAGGTGAGAGAGAAGGAAGTACGATGTGAAGATAATTTTCGGGGTTATGGGGAAAGAATCGAGAGTCTTGTCTAGGAGCTGTGCCCAAATCTGAAGCTGTGTAGGCTGGCAGGTCCATCTCCAGGGTGGTCGTTTATCTGTCACTTCACAGCCCAATCTCTTCCCTGGTGCAAACAAACCCGGGAACACCACGAGGCTGTGGAAGGACAAGCTTTCCCCTTTTTAAACAGCCCTAATGGCAAATACAGGTGGAGTAGAATGGAGAAGAAAACACTCCTCCAGGCATGGATTGCTCTGATTCCGGAGAGCTCATGGCAGGAGGCACGGCTAGGAGGGATCTGTGTTTATCCTGATTTTCAGAGGCAGGAGGGGAGGCCGGGCAGGGTGTCGGCTCAGCGGACACCCGGTGCTGTGCCCGGGCTGGGTGAGGCTCTCAGGGCACTAACAAAGCCAATTAATTGCCTGATTGGATGAAGCAGTCACAGTCAAGCGGCCCTTGCCGGCCAGTCAGCATCCCAAATCTCCCGACATCGTTCAGGTACCTGCGTTAATCCCCTCCGGAGGGATTAAACGCTTAACCTGTGGCTGGTGTGACAAACCTGCTGTGCTGGGGGGAGCAGCCCTCGCCCCACAGCCGCCTGTGTGGCCACAACATCTTCCAGGCGCTTCAGGGGAATCAGAGGGTGTTGCTTCTAAGGGGAGATTATTTGGCAAAAGAGAGAGATTTGGTGACTGCCTCCATTCCTTCCCCACTCTGTGTCCTTCTTTACCCGGCAATAAGATACCGCAGAGGGAAAGCTGCCCTCCCCCTTCCTGACTGATTGCCCTTAACCACAGATTTCTTTGAAATACAGATTTTTATTGAACTTTCAAAGCAGCGTCGGGAATTGCAGTACCTTCCGAGCCCAAGAGGGGTGTGAAGGCAATTTCCCCACTGAGCCGGGAAGAAGGAGGAATAATGGCCATTGGATAGGTGCGGCCTCTCTCATCACGGGCCTTGAGAGGAACCTGCACTCCTCACATCCTTAAATGCTTTAAGCCATCACAGAAGCCTTGATGCTTAGATCCCAGCCAGGAGAAGGTGTCACATAGCTGATTACACACAGCAGACCGGGATTACTCATGGTTAATGCCTGATTAGGAGTTAAATTAATATTGACTGCCGATAGTAAACTGTAATGATTTATTTAGGCGAAAAAAATAAATCTGAAATGTCATAATGCAATCCCAGCGGCCTACTGTGATAATTAAACATATTTTCAAATCTTGCTCTGCCAGGGAAGCCACAGGTCCATGGAGAGGCTTGCACTGAGTTAATAAAGACAAAAAAAGAGAAGATCTCTCCACACAAAGCTGGGCACGGGAGAAAAGCCTGCATTAACAGTTTTGCCTTTACACTCACTATATTTCTCCTGTAGCTACATCATTTAAAGGCTGTGGGCATGCAAAGGCCAGCAGGCAATTGCATGTCCATCGTGCTCTTTCAGCTGCACAGAGGCTCAGGGCCGGGGCCAGATGTTGTTTGATACACAGATGATGGCTACAGGTAAAAAGCACATCTTTATGCAGACGTGGTTTGAAAATCAGCCCCTGCACCCCAACAGTAATGGAGTTTATGTCTAGAACACAGTACTAGCCTTGAACCGTGTTATTAGTGCTGGAGAGGAACACGGCCTGTCCTGGAAAACTGACGTGTTGGCAGAATTTCCTTACTGGTGGCAGCATTTTCTGAGGGGCAAAGGTGGAGGAGAGAGTTTCCTCCTCTCCCTCACTTTGATGGATGTGTGCTGGGGAGCAGAAACATAGGAGGTGTCAGGAGTGATGGAGTGATGCTGAAGGCTCTGACAAATGAGCTCTAGAAAGTTACAGTGACATCTTTGTGAATGTATTTCACGTTCGGCATTTAAGCTGTTCTCCTCCCGCTGCTCCCCTGTGTCCTCTGCCAGAGCCCCAACGTGCACAGCACAGAGGAATGCCCCACACAGCCCTGGAGCTCAGCCATCCCAGGAGCTGGGATGAGAGCAGAGGGGAAGGGGGATGTGTAAACAAGCCTTGTGTCCTACTGACCTGGTTCAGAGGCAGCAAATTGCTGTGGGAACGGAGTCCCACCTTCAGCTGCCGCAGGGATTTGCTCAGGGAGCGTGTCAAACACTCTTGAGAGCAAACACTGTGGGTGCAGAAGCTGTAACTTTCCTTTTCCTTCTCCCTTCCAGCTTGCTGCACTAGAGAGGCAAGTGTTTGACTTCCTGGGATACCAGTGGGCCCCTATCCTGGCCAACTTCCTGCACATCATCATCGTCATCCTGGGGCTGTTCGGCACCATCCAGTACAGACCCCGCTACATCGTGGTGGTGAGTGACACCTTTGGTTCCCAGCTCCCAGAGCCTGGCCCAGCCCGTGCTCCAGGGGGATGTGGCACCTGATGAGGGACACAGCAAAGCCCCTGGGAGATGAGGCACGAGCCCTGCAGGCTGTGTTAGCAGGAGGTGCCTGGCTGTGCTCAGGAATCTGCTGTTCAGAGAGCTGTGCTCTGCCAAACCTGGGAGGTTTCAGATAATTCCTGCTGGTGCTAAGGCAGCCCTGCCCTAACGCTGCCCAGCAGAGAGGGAGGGCAAGGGGCTGGACAAAGGCAGCACAGGAGCTCTTCCATCCCTCCAGACTCCTGTCCCTGTGTGTCTTATCAGGCAGGAGAGCATCTGAATATGGAACACAAACAGGGGAAGGAAAAAAGGATTTCAGTGCTGACCCAGGGCATTCCACTGCCCCCAGCTAGAGCACACATACCTAAATATATATATATACACACACTAATTCCAGTGACTTCCTAATGTTTATTGCCTCTCTCTCCCCATCCCCATTCCTTCCCAGTATGCCATCTGGACTGCAGTCTGGGTCACCTGGAACATCTTCATCATCTGCTTTTACTTAGAAGTGGGAGGGCTCTCAAAGGTGAGTGCCCAGGCTTTGCAGCTGAGGGGATGGAGCTGACTGGGGAAGGGAGGGGAGGGCTGGCCTGGCCTGGCCTGGCCTGGGTGAGATGAGGTGAGGTGAGGTGAGGGGTGGGGGCTGCCTGGGAGCAGGTCCTGCCCTCCTGCCTGTGGAGAGGGCTCCTCTATCAGGGATGAGGGATACTGCTGCTTCTGTGGGGAACTGAGGAGCCACTATTGATTTCTGGAGCTCTTGGTTGGTTGGTGCAGGAATAAACCTGCCCTCACAGCAGGTGGAGTGCATTTGCTTTCCAGAGGGGAGAGCGGGGCTGGCAGCAGAGCCATCCTGAGGGGAGAGGGGTTTGAGGGCCAATTCCCAGCAGTGATGCAGAGGAGGCTGAGGAGGGGTGCTTGGTGACCAGACTGCAGCTGATCCTCTTGGGATCTGAGACCACCTTGGAAAAAGGTGTGTGCTGAGGGGAGCAATGACACAGAACACTGATTGTTCTGCCAGCCTGTCCCAGGGAAGGGCTGCAGCAGGGTCTGGCTGGGTTCACCTGAACCAAGGACTTTGCTGGAACTCTACACCTGACCAGTTCTTGATATTTTTGTGCCTCCCAGTCCTGTTGAAGACCTGCTGCACTTCAGCAGCAGGGATAAGTACGTGGTTGTTGCCACACCAGGCAAAATATTTCCTGTTGTACCTCTGGGGAGAGGCTTCCCTGTCTGCTCAAGAGAGAACATCCCTCCCCAGAGGGGTCTGGCTCATCTCCTCGGGATGTGCCTTCCCTGCCTGAATTCTTCCTTCTTCATACTCATGGCTGCTGGCCAGGGTGCTGTGAGTTAATGTGCAAAGCTCTTTGAAGATTAAATTAGCTGAGTATTGCTGTCTGCCTAATGAGGGGTGAGTCAGAAATAATAAAAATGGGAGGCAGGCCCTAAATTAAGCCTGGGCTGTAAGCAATGAATTAGGAGTGTTGCTGTAGCACGGCAGACTCAGAGTGATTGTGGGATGCAGGTTCATCTCAGAGCACTCCACATCTGGCCTAAATTCCCAGGTCATGCATGGGAGTTGCAGTCATAATTGGAATTGCCCTGTGGTTTTTTATCAGGCCTACAGCAAGTCAGGAGTGGCAGCCGAAATCCTTTGTAGATAAGAAAATGTAACCTCCTAATGTCTCAATTCGTCTTCATTTCCCCTCTCAATTATCTCCATAAACTTTGAGGGAGTTCTTGCCCAAAACAGTGATTATTCATAGTCTGAAATCTCAGCCTGAGATGATCTCAATGGTGGCTGTGACCAACTGAAAAAAAAAGAATTTTATGTAACTGTTTAAATGTTCCCTTCTGCAGAGAAAATGTTGGCTTGATAAAGTGCTCTGGGAGCTCCTCAGAGCCAGTGTTTGCTTCCAGCCAGCTGGAAACTCGTGTTTGCTAATCCCAACCTGCACTGCAACACGTCAGGTTGCTGTTCTGCAATTCAAACGGCACCACAAACTCCTCTTTTTGTGCCACAGAGGAGCTTCACCTGGTAACCTTGCTCTGCTGGGGCTCATTTTAGCCAAGCCAGCACACAGAGAGGCTTTATTTAGCCTACAGGGTGACACTTGTGACTGGGGACATTTTGTATGGATTTGGGCTGCAGTGTCAGTTGTTACTGACTCAGTGGACTTTCCTCTCGGGCTGCAATGAGAAATTAGTTCATTTAAAGGCAACCAGGAAAACCAAGAGAGAATTTGTGCTTGTTTGGCTGAAAAGTAGTTGACAGCCTTGCCTCTGTTCTTAATGAGTTATTCTCACTTTAAAAAGCTGTTTTGTAAGGAAAACTAATGATGCTGCTTTCCATCCTCCTCCACGTTCACTGAAGTAATTTGTGTCTTTGTAGTGGCAAAAGGAATCTTCACTTCCACAAGAGACCAAAAGATCCACCTGGAGCAGGAGCTGAGGTTTCTGTAGGACACTTCACAGGCTGGGCTCTCCTGCTGCATCTCTGGAAACCTGATTCAAAGCCACCTGGTGTTTTATTGATCTCAGTCATGGGATCAGACCCCAGAAGGACATCTGGGCTTGGCTGTACAAGTGTTGGGCAAGGGCAGGGCAGTGTTGGCAGGGAGTGGATGGCAGCAGGGCTGCAGGTACCTCTGTGTGCCCCCAGGGCCCTCAGGAGGAGGCTGCCCTCTGGTCCTGACAAAAAGTCAAAGTCAAAGCTCATCATGAGCCTGGCAGTAGGCAGGGAAATGGCAAATATTGGGAGAAGAGCTTTGGCGGAGGGAGGCTGATGGAGCTGGTCTGATAAACACTGACTTATTAACTGTTAGACTAAGCATGGACACACTGGGGAGTGCTTGGACAGGGTTGTGCAAGTCCCTTTAGGGGCTGAGAGCTCTGAAGGTCTTCAGGGTGCTGCTTCCTCTGTGATTGCTGGTGAGCCTGGGGAGTGGGAGAGTGGCATTCCTGCCAGCCCTGCACCGACCCTGCTGTGTCCTGACAAGGGCAGCCTGCCAGGACAGGCTCTGTCAGCAGCTTATTTACAGTGAGAGAATGCAGAAAGGGCAAGGAGCTCCAGAGAATGGAGTTTGTTAACTTGGGGCCTGGTAATGACAGCCCAGTGCCACTGAGACAGGTGATAACTCAGGTGGGGTGAGAAAGGACAGAAAGGATTCGGGTGTTTCTGATGTAACGGATTTAAGGAAAGCCTAGGGAATTGAAAAGATGAGGAAACAGTTGTGTACACTCATTGCAAACAATTCTTTGTGCTCTGCTGCCTCGATCTGATTTCACAGTGGTGAAGGAATACGGGATGGGAGCAGGGAAGTGCTGTTCACGAGAACAGGGATGTTGTTCTTGTGCCCCCCTTGCTTTGATTTGATGAACAGAAACCAGGGACCCCACAGGCCCATGTCAGCCCATGAGGGATTTGGCAAAGGGGTTGAGACAATTCTCAGTTAGGTCATCAGTAGAATAGGGGCTGGTAGGTGCAGTTTGGCTGTTTGCTTTCCCTTACCAAGGAATTGCTCTCTGCTGTGTCCTTCCTCCATTCCGTTGTCTGCCACCACTTCTCACTCTCTTTTTCCTCCTGCCTTTCACATTTCTTGCAGTGCTCCTTTATCCAGGTTATTCCAGCATGTCCATTCCATGTCTCCTGGCCCTGGAATTGCTGAGGATTCCAGCCCTGCTCAGGGGAGTTATAACTAATTATTAACCAGCTACCAATCACTAGTTACACAGAATTTTTTATTGGAAAGGAAAATACATTTCAGTGATCACTGAATCTATCCCCTACTTCTTGGAAGAGCTGAACTGACTTGATTTCTGTCTTTCTATCCTGCCAGGGTTTTTTTATCTTGGAATCATTTCTTAGCAGGAGTAAGAGTGTAAAATATGGCCCAGCAGAACTTCCTTAGATGGCCAGACTCAGGTGGACCAGCACAAGTGTCTAAGGAAGCGCTTCCCTTGCTGCTGGAAGGGCCTCCCCAAGCACACAGCCCGTGGCAGCTTTCCTGGGAGTGCTCTGCCAGAGAGCAAGCGAGTGCTGGAGCAACCTGGATTTGCAGGGCTGCTTCTCAGCACTGGCAGGGAGGTGGTGATGTGTCTCTGAGCAGCTTTTGGCAGCACTGCCTTGCTGACTTGCTCTGCTCCTACTCCTGAGCACACTTGCACCTCCAGGTGCAATGCCACTGCTCTGTGCTGGGGCTCAGAGCTGAATTTCCAGGTCGCTGTCCCTCTTCTCCCCGTATCCATGTGGCCGTTTGGGTGGGTGAATTGCTGGGAGTGAGCTCTGAAGTTTCCAGGCTGTGTTTGCAATAACATGTGAAGCTTCTCCCTGTCTACTCGAGCGTGAAACGCATCCCTCCTGCAACCCCTCAGCCTGAGTTAATTATTAAAATCCTGCTGTTAAGACATATGAGCATATGTCTGTCCAGCTGCCATGCTCACTGACTCTTCCTCATGTACTTGAGAAATGTTCAGAGAGGTTTGAGGAACTGCTGTCCTGTATTTCAATGTATTCCTTTGTCTTTTCCCTCTGGAATTATTCTTCTTGAATGGTGATTTCTAATTTTTTTTTATTATTATTCCTTTATATTCTCTCTTGTCTGTGCACTGCTTTGATCTGAATCCAGAGCTGTGGTGGTCTAAATTTCCTCTTGAAATGGGAGCAGCCTTTGTGAGTCAAATGGGGGTTATTTGTATTTCACAGAATCGGGATGGCATCTTGGGATGACTTTGTCCTGGTTAAAGTACCAGGAGGATGGATAAATTCGTGTGTACATAAAGCTGTCCCTCAACTCCCTCTAAATTTCGAATTTGGAAGCCTGGGATTTGGCTTTTAAATGCTGTGGCATTGTCGACAAGCCCACTGAGAGACACTGGGAGTGTTTCTTGTGTCTCAAGGTGACGCAGCTACTCTGAACGCAGGAGTGAAAGATAAACATATTTTAATAAGAAATGTTTCCATCTAAAAAGATTTTAAATGATTCTGCTGTCAAGCTCTGGTGACTCCCAAACGAGGTTCAGCTTGTCCCAGAGCCGTCCTAGTGCTGTTTTGCCTGAAAATTAAGGAAATTTGGGGGAGGCAGCTCAGAAGGCTGTTAACAACAAGAAATAAACCCATCTCTGGTAGTGTCCCTTAGAAAGTAATTTCAGAACAGCTTTCAGGAAGCTATTTTAGCGAAGGAATACAGCTGGCTCCGTGGGTGTTGGAGGGGGGTGTGAGGTTCCCGTGGGACACGCTGGGGGAAGCGGGCTCTGTGCGATGGAGGTGCTGCAGTTTCGGCGCCGTTCTCTTCCCTCTCACCCTGGCGGCAAACGGGGGACAGCCGAGTGCCGCAGCAGTTCGGAGTGAGGTGTGAGGGTTTTTTGGCTGGCCTTCAAGGTGCTCCCGGGATCGCTCCCGGCTGGTGTTTCCCTCCAGGCCGGAGGTTAAAGAGGCGGTGATGGGCTGGCGAGGGACGAGGAGGGGCTGGGCACACACTGGGCACGCAGGGCTGGCTCTCTGCTGGGGCTGATTAACATCTCCCGACCCACATTCCGCTTCTGGGAGCATTTCAGTCTGTTTAGATTGCAAATGCATCGCAGAAAGCTTTTGGGAAACAGCTGTTCCCTCAACCTTCTTAAATCCGGCTCTTTTCTCCTGATTTTCGTGCGCTCTCCTAATTCACGGTTTCGCTTCTCTCCAGCTGTATTCTCACAAACGAAGCTGCCAAACCACGGGAGACATCCCGGAGTTGTTTTCTCAGTCTCCCAGCAAGCTCTGAGCAGCGGGAGGTCAATTAAGGGATTTTCTTGAGTGCTCTTTTTACTGTGCCCCATCACACAGGTATCCCCCGAGGGCGTCGAGCCAGGGATGGAGCAGCTCTGCTCTGCATGTTGGGACCCTCCCGTTCCTGCTGCCCTCGTTCTCCAGACAGGGGCTGGTTCAGGAAGGTGGCTCTGAAGGCAGAGACATTCCCTGATCCCCTGTGCAATCAGTATTCACTTTCCATCTCTGAGATGGATGGCTCGTGAGTTCGAGGCATTGTGGCGCTTTCAGAATCCAAATGAGCTCAGTTGTGCCAATCTGCTCTTCACTGATGTAGAACTTTTTAATTTATTTTTTTCTTTTTTGCTCAGAGCTGGAGCGTGATTGCGGGCAAAAAGCAGTGAGTGCTGCTTAGGACCTCCTGTTCCTCCACCTGCCCACCTCCAGCCACACCTGTTCGGCTTTTTCAGGCTGAATTTACAAGCAAGTTCAGCTTCTGCAGCAAAGTTCAGCCAGAGCCAAATCTCTGAAAGCTGGCAAAAGGGAGATTCTAGAAGGAGAGCAGCCTGTTCCTTACTGTGCCAAACACACACTGATGGCTCTGTGAGGAGCAGAGAGGACCCTGAGGGGTCTGTCTGCATCACTGAGACAGAAGGTTTGGGAAGGCACCATCTGTGAGCTGGGAGAGGGAAGCCCTGGGGACTGAAGTTGACAGTAGATGCTGTGGTGCCCTGGGGACCAGCTTTGGTTCAGGGCTAATGGGGGAGCCCCAGGCAAAGAAACAGGAATTCACTTGGGGGGTTTCTTGGTTGTTTCGGAGGTTTCTTTCATTTGTTTGTTTGTTTGTGGTGGTTTGCTGTGTTTTTTGAGAAAGATGATTGCTTCTTTCCCCAACCAAAGCAGTGAGTGCCTTGTGAGAGGGAGAGCAGCCCAGGCACTTGGAGGCCTGGCTTTGGCTGAGGAAAATCCACGAGCCTCATACCACACAAACTTGGGGGGAAAAGAAGCAGCTTTGCAGAAAAGTTGTGATTTGGTGACTTTCTGAGCTGTGTGTGGGTGACTGAAGGGAGAAGCCCAGGAGAGGGCTAAACTCCCAGCTGTTAATGGGGTTTTCCCCTTTCTCTTTGCTATTGTGGCTGCTTTTGCCCCGGTGCCGTGCTCCATCTCCGTGCCCTCCTCCATCTCCTGTACAGCACGTGCCATCTGCCGTGGTGATTATGGCAGGAGCTTGGCAGCTGTCTTCTCACTTCATTGTCCACATTTCTCAACACGTGCTTCCTGCAGCAGGTTGGGATCAGGGCTCTGCAGGCTGGTTTGGGGTGTCTGTGGGGACAGAGAGTCCCCACACAAGGGGCAGAGTGAGGGCTGTTCCCTGGTTCTCTGGCTGGCAGTCAGGTTCCTGCCCCTGTGACTCGAGTTTGGCCCTGGGTTTGCTTTTCAGTGGCTGTTTTGTATCTGCAGGACTGCCTGGCTTGGCTCCTGTGTTGGCTGTGGAGACAGGCCCTCTCTCCAGAGAGTAATTTGGAGCAGGGGCTTGGATGAGCTGCTCTGAATCTGTTTTTCCTTTTGACTCCACGGGGAGCTGCCACAAAGGAGCTGCCATGTGAGGTTTTCCATGTTGGGGAGTGTGAATACCCCAAGCTCTGAGTGCTGCTGCTCTGGGAGCCATGGCTTTCCTCCTGGGGCTGTGTAGGACCCTGGCACGGGCAGTGTGAAATAGTTTATGGATAGGTGCTAAAACCTTCAGTAATGGGTGGGTGACTGTGTATATCCAGCATTCATCCCTCTCTGCACAGACACGGATTCTCTGCCTTCAAAATTTTTAATCTATTCTTCAGAATAAAACTTCTGAACTTGCCTTGTTTTGTGGTCAGAAGGGATTGTTGATTCTGCATCAAAGTGACCTGAGAGGACCTCAGGGGCAGCCAGCACTTGGCACTCATCCCTGAAGGGTTGCAGCTGTTCAGCCAGTCCTGAGTTTGTCTTTTACCTGCAGGAGGGCTTTGCCATGTCCTGCAAGCTCAAAATCCCAAAGCTCTTCTGAGTATTCCTGTAAACACTGCACTTTTCTCAAGTGTGAGGAAAATGTGCTCATTTTTAAATAAGCACCTGGCTGCACACCAAAGCCCTGCTCTCCTTGTGTGGCATTTCGCTCTGTAACCCCCTCAACTGGTTTAGAGTATTTATCTGGCAAAGAAAAGGGAGCGAAACAAAAAGCCTCTCGAGGTAAAGTTGATAAGAAATTGCTGGGGAGGTGTTTACAAGAGGCTTCAGTCAGCACTGTGATGTCAGCTCGGCTGGGTAGGCTGACCTGGGGCTGCCAGGAGATGCAGAGGCATCAGATGTGAAGAGTGTGGAAGGAAATCAGGCAGAAATGGTTCAGGATCTTGTCAGATATGTTAAAAGCTAGGAACAGAGGAAGATCTGTTGGGTTTTGAAACTCACTTTGGGGTTATGAAGTTCATATTTTTCTGTTGCTTGTGTTGATTCCCATGCTGGGAAGAGCCAGGCAGGACACTTAGTGCTGCCTTGTTTGCCTTGTTCCTCTAGATTTACAGGGTTCATCTCCCAAACCCAAAACTTGAGGGTTCTTTTCTGGATGAAGGAACCACTAGCAAAATGTTCTTGGGTCTGCAGCCTGAGTCCAAACTGTGCTACAGGTGGTGAAATTGTTTTGTTGCAGGGCTGCCTCAGGAATGGTTCTCAGCACAGCAGCCTGCCTGGGAAATATGTTTACATTGGATAATAGGAAGAAAATCTTCCCTGTGAGGCTGGGGAGGCCCTGGCACAGGGTGCCCACTGCCCCATCCCTGGAAGTGTTCATGGCCAGGCTGGACAGGGCTTGGAGCAACCTGAGATAGTGGAAGGTTCTTTAAGGTCCCTTCCAAACCAAACCATTCCATGATTCCATGAAGGAATATCAAGCCAATGTGCTTTGATCTGTGCTAGCATTTATGGGGAGTTGGGATCTCAGAAACGAAGTTTTCCATTGATTTAATACAACATCTGACAGCATATCCAACACTCTCAGAGTAAACAGAGATCTCTTTGCAACTCTTCCCTTCAGGACAGCGAACTCCTGACATTCAACATCTCCCGGCACCAGTCCTGGTGGAGTGAAAATGGCCCTGGCTGTGTAAGGAAGGAGGCTTCAATGTCTGGCATCAAGGGGCTGGACAACCATTCCTACATCTCAGTCATCGGCTGTGCCCTGGAGTATCGCTACATCGAGGTCATGCACAGCTCCTTCCAGATCCTCATCGCGGTGAGTGCCTCCCCCAGGGGCAGCACTTCCTCAGGAGATGCTCTTTGGAGTTGGCTTTTTGCAGGCACAGAGGTATTTTTGGTATTGCCTGGTTGCAGAAGCCTCCGTGAAAGTGTTTTGTTTGATTGTTCTCCTGTTCTCTCTTACAAAAAATACTGCTTGGACCAGTTGGAAGAGGGTATCGGCCACCTGAGGCCTGAAGTAATGCATCCGTGCCACCATGCAGCAACAAAGGGTTCTGAGTCCCTGCTGGGGTGTGGGAATTGTTGTGACAAGGACAGAGACCCTTCTGGAAGAGGGTCAAAAGAAAAGGTTTTGACAGGACAAGAGGAAGTGGGATCAAATTGCAGCAGGGGAGGTTTAATTTGGATAGAGGGGACAATTTCTGCACAGAAAGGGTTGTAAAGCACTGGAACAGACTGCTCAGGGAAGTGGTGGAACCACCATACCTGGAAGTGTTCAAAAAATGTGTGGATATAGCACTTGAGGACATGGTTTGGTGATGAATGTGGTGGTGATGCTTGGTTGATGGTTGACTTGATCTTAAAAGGCTTCTTGCAACTTTAATTCCATGTTTCTGTGAAGGATTGCTCTTACTCCCCGTGACTCTGATGGGTGATGGAGCACATTTGTTGTGAAGAATCTCCAGAAAATAAAATCAACTTTTAGGAGGCAGTAAGCAGCATATTTTCCTTCTGCTGATACCCAGGATAGTTTCACTAGATGTTTCCATCCACTCTTTCCTCATCACAGTCTTCCTCAGGCTTTTGAAAGTACTCTGCAAAAATGCAGCGTCCTTAACTTTCACTGTTAATTGTTTCTCACTTTCCTGTGAAATTAACTGAAACAAAAAGTCCATTGTGCCTCTCACTTCTGTGGTGCTCTTGCATTTTGTAGCCCACATCTCTAATCTGCTTTGGGTTGTTACTTTGGGGTTAAATGGCTTTAGTTACAAACATGAACTGGGGAACCATTCACCTTTTGGCTATAAAAAGAAAGGTGACTTGCCCTGTTTAAATGCTGAAGGATAACACACAGAGATTTTTCCCAAGTTTCTGGAGTGCCACATACTTCTCTGCACGTTTTTGGTACAGCTTTGTACTGTCCTGATGGTGCATTTCCTCTTAGCTGGGATGGTCTGTGTGAACTGCAGGGAGGGGGAAAGGCTCAGGCTCCTTTCTTGCCATGTCCCAGAGAAGAGGCAGAGGCAGGAGCTCCTGTTTCCTGAGTTGGATGGGCTCCCTGGCACGTGTGCTGGCTGTTAATATTCTGTCAGTTCTCCTTCGGGGCAAATGATCTGCATGAGTTTGTCTGTGAGCTGCTCCTGTGCCTGTGTGAGAGAAAGGCAAACCTGTGTGTCCAGGAGGGAACCTGGTGTCTTTTAGAGAGGGATTTTAGGTAGAACAAGACTGGTGCTGTACCTGAGTTTGGTGAAACAAAGGCAGACTTTGCAGTCATAATATCCCTTTCTAAAGCACGGAGGTTTCTCCCTCTTAGCTTCCTCCCTGAGCTCCTGAGCTGGCACAGCCCCTGTGCCCTGGGCTAGAGGTTGAGCCAACAAATGATCCTGAGTTTTTTTTGGAGCAGATCTTTGTTTTTTGGCAGCTTACTGACTTAGGCACGTGGCCCTGGGCTAAGTGATCACCCTGATATATAGAACTCCATTTCTGGCAGTGGCTGTTCCTTTGCTTCTTCCCAAAGGCACATGACAATATTCTCTGTGCATCTGCAGAACACCACTGAGGGCCAGATGGGGAGACAGGAGGGAAATATAAGACAAAATAGGATTTAGGGAAATACTTTTTCTCTCTTTCTCCCTGAGATTTAAGGTGCAATAAATTTTTGAGTCCTAAACCCTGGGAATGGGGTTGGAAATACTTGTAGGCAAGAAACCCATATGGGCTGAGCTATGCAGTGAACTAAATTTCTACTTGTCCTGTAATAAAAGCAGAATATTGAAGCCTCAGGTTTGTAGCTGCTGCTGGCTCTAAAATGCTTCTGTAATTTTGTCATGTAGTGGGAGAAATGGAGCTTTTCCCCCTCTTCTTTGAGGTCAGGCAAAAAGCAAGTCTTCTTTCTCCCTCAGACCTTGCCTGGAAGCAGTCAGCCAGTTCTCTCCCTTTTTACTCCCTGAGGGTCAAACTCTTTGATCCCTGCCAGTATCTTTTTCTGTTCTCTTTATCTCACTTTGAGGCAGGTTTTATTACGGGCAGCTGTCCCCAGAGTGCTGGCAGGTACAGGGCTGCAGACAGGCAGGGACACGGATCAATAGCACAAAAACACAACCAGCAACTTGAAGGCTCAGGGGATGCAGCAAGAGACATGACCTAGTTCCCTCCTTGTGTGAGACCAGAATACTCAGTTCCCTGTTAGGAAGGGCAAGGGACAGGCAAAATCTTGCTCTCAGTAGTTTGGTTTTGCTTTGTCTGATGGTTTTTAGAAGTTGTGGGGTTGAGGGGATGTGTTGTACTTGGTTCGGTTTCACCCCAGGTACAGCACCGTGAAATCCACGCTGTTTGAATACGCAGTGCCCACCTGTGAGCACTTTATTTTTATTTTGGAAGTTCCAATTCCCTGAGATTACTGAGGGATGTAGTGCAGTGTGTGCTTGGGGCGAGGCTCCCTGGATTCAGTCTTGCATGCCAAAGGAGAGGGAAAGCAAACCTGGACCCATATGGTGAGCACAGTGTTGGCTGTCAGCTTGACTCCTGCTGATTGTATCATCCTGCTCCTGGGCATACATTTGAGGATACATAAGGTCTCAGTCTGCTTTTGCTCAGAGCTTGTCTGTACTCCTTGAAGGCAAAAGCAATTCCTTTAATCTGGAATGCAATCAAACTTGGGCATATTAGTCACCACACATGATACAAGTTGCTCTAGGGCCCGCTATGAAAATCCTTCTCAATGCTTTGGCACAAAACGCACGGGAGGTAAAAGCTCATTGTGGCAACATCTGAAAGTCTGTCCTGGTATAGAAATGAACTGCAAAGATAATCCTGCCAAGCCAGGTAGGAAATGCAGCAGCAACTCCTTTGTCACGATAAGAATCTGCTTTGCTTTTTCCTTAGCAAGGATTCATCATGCACGTCCCCAGCTCGGCAGCCAGCAGGGAGAGGAGCCATTCCCAGCTCTGAAATACCTGGCATAGCTCTGGGCTCTCCATATGGTACTTCTGGGAGTGGGGAGGGTTGGGCTTTTCCTGCGGCTGCACTGAAAGGGGTAGAAATTGGAAATGTCTTCCCAGCCAGCAGAACTCGCTGCCTGCCTGTCTGTTGTTTTCACTCAGACTGACAGGTTGGAAGGTTCCCAGGGAGGCAGCGAGGCAAGCCTTGACAGCAGATGTTATGTGAGAACCAGTGTACAAGAGATGCCTCGCTCTCTTGGCAGAAGGTAGATTTTCAGTGGTTGTAATTGCATCCAAAGAGTAAAGAAGGTCAAGGAATTAAAGGATTTTGATTGCCCCTCCTTGGCTATCTGGTCACAATAGCTCTTTCACAAGCTGGATTTTTCCTTTCTCATAGCAGACTTCCTTTCATTTTCCCCTCTTGCACTGATGCCAGTGTGCACCTTTCATTAGCTCTGGTTAGAAGGGAAGCCTAGAAGGCATCTGCCCTAAAAGAAGGGACTTGGCACCTATTCTCTGTGATGGAAAAATCAGTGGCAAGTTTGTCTATTGAGGGAAGAGTTGGAGAATCTTCACTAGGACAGAGGTAGACTACAGCTAAGATCTTACACAAGTATCAGTAATACCTCCTAAAATTTTCCTTCCCATCCTTTGTGTGTTTTGCACACTTGCAGCCAGCTGGTCCCTTTCTCCAGGTTTTTCTCTAATTTACTCCTTCTGGCTCCAGCGCCTTCACTCAACGCTGCTGGTTTATGAACAGCTTTTCAACTTTCTATTAAAAAGTTAACTTCAGAGGATTGAGGGGCAGGGGGATGCTCAGACATATGTTTCCCTCGTTCCCTTGGGGCACACTTGTCTCTTCCACTCTTTCCCACCCTGATTGCCTGCAGAGTGCTTGGGGCAGCCCAGCTCCGTCCTCTCTCGGGCAGCGTGTGCGTTCCCAGGCTGACGGAACACACCTGCCCTCAACATGTGTTCCTAATAAAAAGCTTAATCGGATCCTTCTGCAGCTTGGAGAAAGCTGGTACTGCACATGCAGAACAAGCAGAGAAACAGCAGCGGAGGCTAAAGCCCTGGAACATTCTTTGGGGAATTAGAGCAGTGGCTTAGTGTCATTTTACATCGCTGAACGTTTCCCTTCCTCTTCCACCTGCCCGATGTAATTTGCAAAGATCCAGGAATTATTGGTATTTCCCTGGGATACAGAGCTTAAACCTCTCCTTTGTACTGAAATCAGCAGGAGCAAGGGTGGAATTATTCCAAATTGTTGACTTCTGTGAAGGTTCCTGTTCTTTGTTAATTGCTGATAAGCTGGGTGATGTTTGGGGGCTGGACACATCATTATCAAAGATGCAGTCAGAAGGGAATTTAGGGTGTTTCTTGGAGTCTGCTCATTCCACACTCCAGCAGACTCTTCCAGGGAATAGACTGGACAATAGGAGCAGCATTTCTCCTCCTTAGCTCTATTTCATTCATAATTTATTTCAAAGGTGAGACATGAGAATTCCTGTGAGTTCAGTTAACCCTTGAGATTATTTAAGTTGAGGTTATTTAATTACAGACGAGTCCTTTAGAGCATTTAATTATAGTTTAGGTCAGCACACAAAAACCTGGAATTCATATTTATGTTGTACATCTCTTCCCCCCTTGACACTGAAACTCTCCTGTTCTGGCCAGATCACAAGACAAAGCTTCTTTGAATTAAAATTTCCATTAATTAAGCAAGTTTGGTTTTTTTTATTGCTGAAATGCATCTAAAGAAGGAATGGATTATAAAGTCAATAAAAAGTAAATTTTAAACCCTAAGCAGATGATTTTAAAACAAAGACAGAAAATGGAAGGAATCAAAAAAAAAAAAAAAAGAAACCCTCCATTCCAATGGAGCTGGAATTAGAGATTTAGGGAAGTTCACTTAATTCACCAGTTTTTGATTGGTTGGTTTGTTTTTCTGAATGCAAAAAGTCACCTTAGTCATAAAGTGAAAAATGCATGGGGTGAGCAGAGTGATGGTTGAGGGTTACAGGGCATTAGTTTCTGTGCAAAACAAACTTCCCAAGTCAGTCACAGTGCTTGGTGCTTCTGAACCGTGAAAAATGTCCAGAGCTTTGTCAGGTTTGCTGTGACAGTACAGCTGATAATCGCTCCCAACTCTGCTCGTAAACTGGGCAGGTAAATCATTTTCATTGTTAATTCTATCAGGAGTTTCCTGACACAGGCACCACATAAGATTTGTGTCTGCGTGTTGTAGAGCGTAATAACGGTGAGTGGATTTAGGGTTGCCACTTTGCATGGCTGGTAACCCAAAGTTAACCCAAAGTTCCCACCCTGAGAGGTGATGGGAAATTTGGGGAGGGAGAAATCCATCCTAGAGTTCTCTTGGAATCAGGGTGTGTATTCAGGATGCATCTTTCCTGCTTGGATATCTATGTGTGTGTGTAAATTGCCCTGATGTAAGAGGCTGGATCTTGCAACTCTAAAAATGTTGGAGCAAGTGCAGAGGATGTGTGTCAGCACACCCCCAATTTGTTACTTGGGTTCAAATGCCTTTGTGCTGGAGATCAGGGTGTGCAGAAGGGGGGCTGGACATCTTTTGGGGTGCTGGGACGTGCAGGAAGCATTCCTATTTTCCCAAAAGCGTCTGGGTCAGATCCCTTAGCCCGGGGATGAGCGGGTGTGTCCCGGCTGCGGGGAGCGGCCCCGGGGCTTCAGCACCACGGCCAGAGCCGGGCCGGGAGTCCTGCGGCGCTTTGGGGTGGGAAACCTGTCCGAGACCATGGAGCTCCCCCCGCACGGCCAAGGCCACCGCCAGACCTGTCCCCAAGTGCCACATCCACACACCTTTGAAATCCCTCCAGGAATGGTGACTCCACCACTGCCGTGGGCAGCCTGTGCTGGGGCTGGATAACCCTTTTAATTATGAAATATTCCCCAATATCCAAGCTAAAGCTCCCTTGGCACAGCTTGAGGCTATTTCCTGTTGTCTGCTTGTTTCTTGGGAGAAGAGTGACCCTTACCTGGATAAAACCTCCTTCAAGGGAGTCACAGGGAGCATTAAAGTCCTTCCTCAGCCTCCTTTTCTCCTGAGGCCCCTCAGCCACTCCTCATCAAACTCATGCTCCAAACCCCTCCCCAGCTTTGTTGCTCTGACCTGCCCAAAAACTGCTACACACTTCAGAAAAAAACCAAAAAACAATTTCTAGGTTTTATTGTATTACAATACAAGCAATAGGAGAGAGGAAAAATCTCTGATCCTCTGTTTGGTTTTGATCTGTCTGCCTTACACAGTAATGGTTCTGTTCTGAGACAACTCTAAAAGGCAGCAGGTACAATTAGACTGGCCATTGCCTGTGGCCAGAGGATTCATGTTTCCCTGTTTTTCTCCTGTGAGGAGCTTAGCCTGCAGCAGCCTTGGTTTCAGAAATGCCCAGCAGAGGAACGAGGGAGTCCCCAGAGCTGCCATTCCTCCACTGAGCTTCTGGGATGTGCTCCCATAAGGCTCACCCAAGAGGAAAGGAGCGAGCTGCCTTCTCTTTCAGATGATTGTAGGAAAATCTTCAAGGAAAAGCAGGGTTTAGTGGTGCCACAAAATCATTCCATTTCCTGCCAACAAGGCGTGTTTTGTCAGGGAGAGCTGGAGAAACCACAAACATTGTATAACTCCCCAGCAGAAATCTCATTATCTTGCCTTTTGTTTTGGGGTGTGATGTATTTTTCTGTCATATTAAAAATGAATGGACTCTACTTTTCAAGCCTTCCCATGCATCATCCTGTCTCCACTTGGAGTGAGTCACTGTGTGTTACAGGCTGACTCTTGTTCCCAGGAATTGAGTTCACAGTGGAAAACAATTACGCCTCACAATAACTTTACTAACGCACTTACTGTCAACCAAGATCTCGCTAAGTGGGGTGTTATGTAAAGATGTAAAATGAAGGATGGAGAGGATATTTGATTAACAGGAAGAAGGCAAAGCAAAATAATACCCTGCTGCATCTGGAATGCTTAACTCCCATAGTACCAGGAGCTTGTTTCTCTGTTTAGGCTGAGGAACACCTTGATAGTGAGCGTGAAGGAGGCAGCTCTGATGCTTTAGAGCTTCGAGAAACTATTGAGTTACTAAAGGTTTTGGTGTCTCTGAGCATTTCTGCCAGTACAGCACCATTCTTCTGGTTAACTAATTTTCTATCTCATCTGCTTAAAAACGACTCACCTCTAATTGGTAATTTACCCCACGTGACAGGAGTGCTGAGCTGTTGAGTTCTTGTCATTGAAGCTCCGTGTCTCCTGGACATTGTTGTGTGTCCCACAAGGGCCTCTCCTGTATCTCCATCACTTCTTACAGAGAGTTAACTTAGCACAACAGTTTCACTTTCAACAAAGCCAACTCACATCCTTGCCAACCATTCAAGCAACTGAAGGTGAGGGTGGGTCTTGCAAGTTTTCTTTCTCGAGTTTTGGGTGTGCTCCCTCAGTGCCTTCCCTGACACCCACACCTGCCCCCCTGCCTACAGCAAATATGACTTGGCTCCACAGTTAGAGAAATGCTGCCAAGCTGAGTGTAAACAGTGCCTGTTGAAGTTGTGCCCAGTGGGTTCTGACCAGGCTCGCACTGGCTGATGCTAAAATGATTTATTCTCTTTCTTTTCCAGCTGGTGGGCTTTGTGTATGCCTGTTACGTGGTTAGTGTTTTTACAGAAGAAGAAGACAGCTGTAAGTATTTATCAACAGATCCCTTGGCAAAGGTTTTAGTAAATTTTATTTCCCTCTCAGATGTTTGTCTGTCAGGACTGAGCTGCCATCAGACTTCTTTCCATCTCTGCCTGTGTGTGTTATGGCACTAACTACCCTTCAAGGATTAGCTATTTTTACTGTGAGGGTTTTTTCCCCCCGTGTCACTCTGTGTTAGATGCTGTATTTCTACTACACTTAGGGCATAAAAAGAGCTTCGTTTTGGCTTCTCAGCTGGACTTAGCTTTAGAGAAACTGGGCAGCTGCTTCTGTTCTCAAGCTTATACAGCCTGAGAATAATGATTCTGAAATATTACTGCTGTGATTAAAAGCACCTACAACAAAGCTTTCAGCCCAGGGCTCGAGTGGGAGGCCTGCTGAGCCTCATGTGCCACAAGCTGAGGATGAAGCAGATCATGAGAGTTCTTGCCAAGAACCAATCTGACCACTTAATTTAAGAGCAGAGGAAGTGCTGTGTTTGAATTACGAGGAGGAAGGAGCCAGCTCCCTCGTGTTGGGCACACAAATCTCTTCAGTGACAGCCCAGTCACCGTGACACGTGTCAGGGTAAAGACTCCCAGCTCTGTGGGGCCTGTGCAGGTGCCCACCTGCTCCTGGATTGCTTTGTCCCCCTAAAATGCCCTTTGAGACCAATAATTTTACAAACAGAAAAACGGATGTGCAGAGTCAAAGTAAATGTAAAGTTAGATTTGTTTGGCAACGCGCTGGGTCTAGGCCAGTTTACTCCAGCACAGGATCTCCTCCAAAGGTTTTACATCCAAGTGTCAATTCTTTCAAGGCATTGATTAGGTTTGTGCAAGTAGCTTTGTTGTTTTAAAGAGCAGCTGGCATGGAGGAGAGCTGGAAAGCAACAGCTTTGAACTGAATATTTGAAAGTATGTGAAGAATGTGTTTTCATAGGAGCGAGAGGAGATGCATTACTTATCTGCCTTGTCCTTACGTTTTTTCCTTCCTTCCTTCCTGGCTGAACTCATTCTCCTGGCTTTATTGATCGTTTCTTTAGAGCTTGGCAGTGCACTTAGAGAAGGTGCTACATTATAGTAATATTTTTTTAAATTAGGCTATAGCTCTTCTATTAGCTAAATAGCTCCAGTTCTGAGCCCCTGCTGAATATTGTAAAGCAATAACTTGACAGAGCTCATTTTTATAGTAGGGATCTGTTAGGAGAGGCAACAACATGGAAGGAAGCTTTATCTAGGAAACACAGAGCTGGTAATTTCAGGATATGTATGTTTTTTCCCCACTAACAAATTCACTTTCCCTCCCAGTTTCCCAGCTTGGAGTTAAAATGCCAGCTTGAATAATTAACAATGACAAACCATCAATATTTCACACTCACAGGGGTAGATTCTTCCAGTGACCTGAATAAATTTGAGCTGCGTTTTAATTTTCTCTTCCATTTGTGGTTTCCTTTAAATGTTGCTTTGATATGCAGCATGAAGTAATTATAAGTGCTGAGGCACATTAATCAGGAAGCTCGTGCTAACGTGATTTTCATGAGAAAACACAGCAGCAGGGACCTG
Organism: Cyanoderma ruficeps; assembly: GCA_008694505.1. Classification (NCBI taxonomy): domain Eukaryota; kingdom Metazoa; phylum Chordata; class Aves; order Passeriformes; family Timaliidae; genus Cyanoderma; species Cyanoderma ruficeps. The sequence continues at coordinate 5,898,635 of VZDJ01000175.1, forward strand.
CTAATGCTGAATTGTGGGCAAGAATATTTTAGATGTGCTAATGCAATGTATTGAATCACAAGGAACCACACTTAAGACTTTTATTTTTTTTTAAAGTATCTTGGATTTTGAGTGCCCTCGTGCTTGTGTGTTCAGAGGATAAGACTTGTGTTTGTTCAAGGTACTCAATAGTCACTGAAAATTGCAGTTCTTTAAAGTTTCCCAATTTAGGTGTATAACTGAGGTAATAAAGTTAATATCTTGGGGGTTTTTTAAATGGCAGCCTGTTTTGATTTTGGAATACTCAAATTCTTTCAAAAGTGCCTGAGAAAAGGTAAAGTTTCACTGAAACTATTCGGGAATTATCCCCACAATTAACTTATCTGTTACCTGTCAGTTGTCCCAAAATCACAGTATCAGCACGAAGTTCTCCATCAAGATGGAACTTGTCAGAATCTGTTGTCCTTAGGTTTTTAAATATCTTTTAAGAAGCGTGGGGGGTTTCCACATCCAGTGTATTAGTAAATATTTTTTTCTATTATTTGATCAGCAAAACTCTCAAACCTCTTCAGCTTAAATTTATAATAATAGTGCCACCTTCAGGAAAAAAAAAACAGGCACTTAAATAGTTAATAAAACTCTCCATTTTTTTTTAGTGGCAGTTGGGCAGGATGCTTTTCACACTTCCATGCAAAATGTACGAACTTGGCACCAAAAAAATGATCCAAACTGGGTCTGTTTCAAAGGGCTTTGCATGGCCTGCGAGGTCAGTGACAAATCAGAGATCCTCCCACCCCTCCTGCCCTGACTGTGCTGGCCAGCTCTGTGCTGCAGCCTTGGCCTAAAGTCCAGGGAACTGAGACAGCCTTGGAAAATTCTTCCCTGGTTACTGCGGGAATTGTCCCTTCGAGCTGTCCCCCTGAGTTACGCTGCCCTCTGTGAGTGCTGGAGAAGGGAAGCGTTGTTCCCATCCCTGCACAGTCAAAAGAAATTGGGTTGGCAGAGGGGAGGCGAAAAATACCAGAGCTGGAGATATGAGGTGGCTGCAGTTTTCCAAAGCTGCTGTTGTCTTGCAGGAAAGACAAGTGGGGCAGGAAAATTCCCACTCCACTGTGTGACCTTCACGGGGAGGGCTGTGCTGCCAACTTCTCCCTGGCATTGGCTCAGGAGCTGTTCCCCAGTGTCCTCCCCTCGGCTCTGGCTTTGTCTGCTCCTCTCATGTGTACTCACAGCGTGGTGGAAATACCCAAGGAGGCTTTTCTAGAGCATTTTGTTAGCTCTGCTTTAAATTTTGTTTAGCTGGACTCTTCTCTTTGGCACACTTGCCCATCCCAGGAGATCCCTACCTGAAAAAAATCACTTTTCTGTTCTGTCATTAATTTTTTGTGTTTATGCCATGACATGCTCCAAGCCTTTCTTTCATTTCCTTCCAACTTTCTGGCCATGTTTGTTTGTTTATTTGAGTTTCGATTTTTTTTCAGTTGATTTCATTGGTGGATTTGATCCATTTCCTCTCTACCATGTCAATGAAAAACCCACCAACCTTTTGTTCAAGCAGACATACCTGTAAGTATCATCTGTGCTAAGAGACTCCACCTGTTCTTGGTTTCATGGCTCAAGGGTACCACATGAAAAATACCACAGGGTTTTTTCCTCCTTGCAGGTTATTTTTCCCAACAGGCTTTTCAGGCATGGAAGGAATGAACAAATTGACACCAGAAGGGTTGAAGCTGTCCTTTCTCAGCTCCAGAATTAGTTTAAATTCTGTTGCCTCCAAGAATTGAGCCTTGCACGTATGGGGCAGCCCAAGAATTCAGCTGAGAGCAGAAAGGGGAGTTGTCCACAGCAGCTTCTCTCGTACCAATAATGAAGGGGCACTGTTGAATTCCCATTTCTGCCCTTTGAGGCACAAGATCCCAATTTCACTCTGTCCACTTAAAAGCTGGTTCTTACTGAGATTCTCAAACACCAAGGCCAGTTCTGCTTGTTTAAAGCAGCAATGAGATCTGATTTTATATTCTTTAAATTGATCTGCACAAGGCAGTTCAACACATGGAAGTTTTTCACAGCAGCTGCTGAGGGAGGCTGTTTTTCAGGAACAATGTTACCAGAGTCCTGCCAAAAAGAAGGATGTGAGGATGGTGGGAAAGAGTGGGGCTGAGGGAAGAAAAACTTCCCTGAGGTAGGTTGGTAGATGTGCCCCTCTGATTTCATCAGGACTTACTGCCCACTTTGTCACTGCAGCACAAGATCAGGAGTACAAGTAATTTTTGCAAAGCCATTGAATTCCCTGTAACTTTGGGGGTTCCATAGTGTTGTTACAAGAGATGCTACAGGAGATTAAATATTGATTTCTCTCTCATTTTGTCACAGTGGGGTGGAATTTTTCATAGTCTGCAGAAACTGCAGCTTTAAGCAGCTCCCTGATTTACTAGCTGGATGCAGCAGCGTGCTGAAGAAGCATCACATTTTTACAGTGCAGGATTTGGGCTGCTTTTTTTCTTAAAAGGACCAGTTCTGCTTGTGAAAGAATTATCACTTCTACATGAAGATTCCTACATGGGGAGATCGTAACACGAAGAGAAGTTAGCAATGCAAAACTTTCTTCCAGGGCCTCAGTAAGAGGGGAAGCTGCTGCTCAAGTCCACAGATAATTTTGTTGTTCCTCCCTCCCATTCTTTAGCCCATCACTTCTCTGTTGATATTTTCTGCCAGCACAAAATAATATTTCTTTCAGGCTAACAGGAGGTGAAAACAGCTGCTGAGCTGTAGGTAACGTGACCCTCTATAAATTTCAGCAGCCACCAAATAGCAATTTTTGTTTATTTATTTCAGCCTATTGCCTTTTTTCCCTGTGTGTGAATGGGAGTGAGGGGAGGAGGGGATCATTAATTCCCAGGTTATGGAGTGTTGCAGGCTGGGGCACTGACTGCCACGTGCCCTTGTCCTGTGAACATCATTTAGTGATGACTTGAAGGCATCTTGTTTTATATATATACATCTTGTTCAAGAAGATGAGAAACAACAAATACAACCAACTTAATTGAAATTTAAGTTTACACAAGAGCTGAGGATCAGGAACATGGGCTTTCTCGTTTGAGCTCCTTTTTGTTGATGGAAATGCTGAATGAAACCGAATTTGTTCTCCAACTGATCACTTGGGGCTGACTGCCAGCAGGAACTTCCATTTTAGGATGGCATCAGCCCCTTGGCTGCAGTCAGGTGCATTTTCTGGGCTGCCAGAAACAGGATCACTTCTAACAGGAGGTTCTCTAACAGGATCACTTCCTTCATTCCCTAATGGAATTATCCCATTCACTCCAGTTTTACCTATCCTCTTCTGATGAGATCACACTTCACTCCCACTGTGCCCTTTCCTGCATTTTTCTCTAGTCTCTTCTTCGTATCTCTGAATTCATGAGTGTTTAGAGATCTGAGACCCCACAGAACAATGACTTGAGCTGCTAAATTCAGTATTCAAACTGTGCACCCCACTTCTGGCCTTCAGCTCCCAGCCACAGCACTGAGAAAAGTTCCTAAATACCTCTGCCTCCTGCTAGGAAGAAAAAACACCTTCCCAAACTGTTACTGATAATAGATACTTCCACACCATAATCCAGTTATGCCCCAGCGTTATCATAATGATCTCCCTGACCTCAGCTGCAAGCCTCCAGTTAGTGGAAAACCTCACAATTTTTTCAAGTCAGGCATTATTTTTCTCTTTTAAAAAAAGGCAGCAGCAACAATCAACCATCATTTTGTAACTGTTGTTTACAAAGGCAAGATTTGAGAGCGCTCACCTCAATTCACACATTGAACACTCACACACCAACAATGGCATTCTAAAAATAAAGTTATTTCTGTTTCACGTTCCAAAACTGCTTTTGCTCCACATTCCATTGACTCCGGGGGAGTTTGATTATGATAGTTACAGTTTGAAGTCACAACCTTAAGTAAAAGAGGCTCACGTTATCATGAAAAAAGTTGTTCTGGAAGTTTTACTGCACAAAGAAATTGCCCTTCATCTCACTGCTGATTACCAATCAAGGCACCACACTAATTATTTAATAGTAATATATTAGCACTCTTGATAGAAGACATGTTAAAGTCTTCAGTGCCCGAGTTTCTGTGACAAAGTACTTATCCAAAGGATGGTAAATCACTTCTGGAAAGACAAAGTTGCTCACCTGAGGCTAAAAGAGAGTATTTCCAGTGAGGTTTTAGGAAGAAAATGTTGAGTTTTTGGGAAGAAAGGGTTGAACTCCTTCTCCTCCCTCAACTCCAGTTCAGGTTGTGCCTGCTGGCCCCCCTTGTGCTGCACAGCACAGGACCTCAGCTCTGGGTTGCTTTTCTTTTTGTTTGTTCATTTGCAGTAACAGAATTCTCATCACTTGAGGCAAAAGAGCATTTTTGCACCAATAACTGTGGAAGTTCTGGCCAAGCCAGCTTTGACATTTCTCACTCAAGCTGTTCTCTCCAAGCCCCTGCACTACCTGCCAAGTACCCAGAGCATCCTGAGCATTTGTCAGCACCTCCTGCCTGCTGAATCCTTTCAGTTTCCCAACATCACTCTCTGAATTTGTTTTGGAAAGCAGCACCGTGCACTCTCAGTTATAAGGCAGAATAGCCTCAAAGCGTGATTCTGTACTCAGGGCAGTGCTGAATCAAGAACTTGCTGGATGACAGGAGGTGCCCTCTGTTTATTTAAAAGGTGCAGGGACAAGCACTGGATCTTCCTGCCCTGCAAGACTGCATTTGTAAGGCCAAGCAGTGAACTGCACCTTTGTGAGGCTCCAGCCCCTAACACTGATCCGACACCTCAAATACTACATCACATGAGGGGCTTCAGAGCTTTAATTTGAGCTGTGCAGCCAGATTTTATGGACTTTCCTCAGATCTACCAGTGGAAAGGGCCCTGTGTTAACACAGGGTGTGACTTTTATCAGATGGAGACCTCGGTATTGACAGAGCAGCAACAGGAGGTATTGGTTAATTGAGGGATCAGAGGCTCCAGTTGGCAATTCCTCACTTTAATGGTCCCTGATCAATCTTTTGTGGGGCACTGTCTGCTGGCCACAGGCACGAAGCGGCTGTGAGCATTAAAGGACTTGTCCCCATACAATCATCATCCCTTACGGGCTTAAAGTGGGTTCTGCAATACACCAATATGTACAAGTACACAAATAGCATTAAGTCAAAAAGTCAGAATCCAAGACTGAAAGACTGGAATAAGAAGGAGGGGCAGGAAAACTCATTATTAATTGTTTTCCCACCTATCTTCTCCAAGCTTTGACAAGCAGAATAATTTACAAAGGAAATTTAAACAGGAAAATAATCCCGCTTTGTTCTGAGGAGAGAGAAAACACAAAACAAAACACTTCTGCTTCTCTTTCTAGGTAGACTTTTTCCCAAACAAACAACATGAATTTGCAAACTCTTTTGATCATCCCGAAGCTGCATGTGTAAGAGGTGATGTTTCAGCCAAAAGCATTCACTCACCTTTACTGCTGGCTCCAAAAGTAGATCTGCTTTACTGCTGCACCAAAAGCACATCACCGCAATTTCGAGCAGCTCCTTTATCCTAGAGATGACCCCTAGCTTTTTAAGTTCCTAACCAAATTTTATGCAGCTCCAAATGCTGAGGATCCATAGATCTAACACTTGAGCTAACTGCAGCATATTCAGGTCTGACATATGCATAGCATTCTTTCCAGGCTGGAAGACTACTTAACCACATTACTTCTGAGCTCTCAATCCTATTCCTCATCTGTAGTCATTCATATTTAAAACTCCAGAAGAGGAAAGAAAAAAATTGTCCTCATTATTTCCACACCATTTCTGTTACATTAAGAAAGCAATTGAGTACTTGCTCCGCACTCACATCCCACCTTCACCTTTTTTCCCCCTTTCTAGGCCTGCGTAAGTGAAGAGGAGCCAGAGGATGGATAAACCTTGCACTCCACCAAAGGTGCTGCAGGAAACAGTCCCCTGGGGCCTGGATCTTTGGCAGAGGAAATGCAGGATGGTGAACTCCATTCCATTTTTTTGTTCCTTGTCCTCTTTTCAAACGCAATGAATGTACATCAAAGAATGGCCACGCGGTTGGTTTTTAATTCTCCCAAGTGCCCTGACGAACCTTTCCTACCACAGTCTGCTGTACTGGCCCAGAAATGGCACAGGCCTAAAGACCTCTGGCAGAACAAGTTCACCAAGAGCCTCTCTCAAGAGCTACAGTTGAAGTGGGAGCTGCTTCCTTGTGCCATGGATCCAGAAAGAAGGAAGCAGCGTGTGACTCCCTGGGACATTCCATGTGTTCTGTAGTTAGTTTCCTCCCCTTTTTCTGAACAGAGCCTAAATCCTCTAACACAACTCCATCTCCTCCCTGCCTGTGTAAAATGAGGTGGGGGCTCTTTACACTTGAGTTCCTTAGGCATTGTTGGGTTCTAAGTTATAGATGAGAACTTTTCCCTTCTTGGCCCGGGACTCCCTTGCTCGTTCTCTGTAGCCATGGCAGTAGGCATCTCTCCTGGAGTTCAGGGTGCTGCGGCCTAACTCCCCTAATGCTCAACAGCTGAGAACTAGTGCAGCCATCACCTCCTCACTCAGCATGCAGCTTCACCCCCTTTTCAACCAGCCAAGCCATCCTTGGAGCAGCTGTAGCTTACTCTGGGTCTCCAGCTCCATTCAATTAACCCTGGCGTAGCTGGATCCTGCTGCAGGCCACTGGAAAGGGCCCAGCTCCTCATGGACCAGAGGTGGGTTTGCACCTGCCTTCCTCAGCTGGAGCCACACCTATTCCACGGTAACACCCTGGCGGATGAGTTTTGGTTTTGACAGGCTTTTTGAAGGGAGGGAAGGGGCTGATGGGGGAATGCGAGTGTAATTCAGTTGCATTAATGAGCTGCGGCAATTAATTAAAAAGAAGAACAAAACCGAGTCAGTTTTGTTAGCTGTGGCTCCCAGCATGTTAAGTGTCAAAAGCAGAGGAGGAGCAGTTGTCAGCCAGCTCTGACATTTTTGGGCTGGTACTTCAAGTGCTGTTGTAAATCCTTATTGTCTTGCCTAGTTTGTTTGGGATTACTTGGCATTTTTTGAGAAATGCTTTTCAGAAGGGTCCAGCTCGAAGCCATGCTAGGGAGAAGTATGAGGGAAGAATTAAAAAAAAAAAAATAAAAACATTAAGTGCTAAATCAAAGACAGAATGATGCAGCTTTTTTTTTTTTTGTCTCATTCTAAAGGGCCCAGGAAGCAAAATCCTCTTTTATAATCCCAAATATATAAGCACTGAGAATATTTTTTTGCTTCTATGCAACTTCTATTCCAGATAGAAGATACATAAACATCCTGAATTCGGCTTGGGTGCAGCTGCAAGTAAAATGTTGTTTTCTGTGAGGTGTTTTTCCTCTTCTTTTAGCCACCAAAAGCCACAGCTTCTGACTGAGCAAAACAGACAACTAGTTCCATCCTAGTTTAATACTTCAGAGAAAAAAGCTCAACCCTGACAGCTCTGTGTGACAAAACACTGCTACCTCCCTTAATAGTAATATTGTGTCACTACCAAGTTAAGAAACACCAGTGAAACACAGGCTACTCTCCATTTTGAGGTGACACACAGCAGTGTGAACACACTGGTAACTCTTTCTCTGCCTCTCCTGTATTCACTTTCTGTCTGGACCACTCTCATTCCTGTCTGCCCAGCTGATGCTCCCTGGAGAGGCAGAAAAACAAAAAGGAGCAGGAGAATACACGTTTTCTATTCAGTGAGACTTTCCCACGAAACATTTCATTTGTTTGGGGCTTTTTAAATTAATCTTCCCTTTTCTCAGTTAGCACTGACTTCACATTTTTTGGGTTTAATATGATTTTGTTTCCTCGGAGAGATTATTATCAATCAGATACCAGCAGTCTTTGTCAGCCTTGTTTGGGAGCAACCAGAATTGAGCACAGATGGTGGAAAAAGCAGAGTTTCAGCTCTGGATACCTGAAATATTTTACTGGTAGTTTCAGGACAAATTCCTCTAGATGGTTAAGAGAAGGGAACTTCTGGAATTGAGGTTTGCATGTCTTCAACACTAGACCTCTCCACCTGACCAAGCTCTGATGCCACTTTCACCAATAAAACTGATCAAGACCACTTTCCAAGTACTCTAAAGAGATAAAGCATCAAACCATGCACTCAACAGCATTGCCCCTTGGCTTTGAGACACACTGGTGAAGATCAATGAAATAAAAGTGCACTGACTGAGTCACTTCAGAGCTACCACTCAATTGCCTGTGTTCATTGTAGCATAAAGCACCAATTAATAGAAGTAAAATAAACACCAAGCCCAAATTCAGGTAAGCCTATAATATGCAGTACCAGTGATTGCCATTAATCATAAGAGAAAAAAAAATCAGCCTAAGAAGAAACAAAGCTACTGAGGGTCATATTCCACACTTCATTATCTCCTCCAGGTTTCATTAGCACCAGAGCCATTCCTCTTCATGCCCTGAGAAGTCCTCTCGTGGTCTGCTTGTGCTAGACACACTCTGAGTAGCACAGGGTGACACAGGGACCCTGCTCTGTGAGGGCAGGGAGGGACTGCCAGTCCGTCCCACCTCACCCCATCCCGATCCTGGAGCAGCTGAAGGTGCTGGGTTCCCTCATCTCCAGTTTCGGAGTGCCCTCTGTTGGGGACAGAGTGCTGGAGATGCTTCTGGCCAGAGAGCAACGCGGTACCTGCTTCTGAAGGGACAATTCCCCACAGGAAAACAAACCAGCTCCTCCCTTTTCCCTTTTTCACGCTGTTCAACAGGAGAAGCCCCAGAAATAGTTGGTGCATTTTCAGCCTCGCTTAGGTTCCAGTCACACTGAGGTGAGTTTGGGAGGAAATAACTCTGTTCCAGCACTGAGCTGGTGTTTCCCCTTCTCAGATTAGCACAGCTATTTGAACTATAAGTTTTTGCTGTATTTATAGAGGCAAAATAGAGTCAATGATATCTTGAACCCAGACAACACCTAATTTGGCACGGTGGTGACATTCTGTTCCCTAGGACAGCTGCTGTCTGGCAGAGACCCAACCAATCCCTCCAAGAGCTGCGGGGTTTAAACCACTCAAGTTGTAATTCCTCTCATCTTTGCCAAGAACTGCACAAATATTCCATTCTTCTGAAGGCAGGGATGAAGAGAGCTGTCCTCCCATCACAGATAACTGACACCCTGAAGTTACTCATAGGCACTTTCCTAAGATCTTTAGTAACCAGAGCTGGAAACAAAGAGCAGCAGTTCCAGAGCCACAAATACTCTATAAAGAGCCACCTACCAAAACTCCACAGAGTTCAGATCAAATTATTCTGCATTTTCACAGTTTCATGTATCAGAGCCTTACTCTCCTTCATCCTTATCCCTTCTTTTGCAGTCTAAGAGAATCTTGAGGAGTCAGATTCTTCCCTGTGAGGGTGGAGAGGCCCTGGCACAGGGTGCCCAGAGAAGCTGTGGCTGCTCCATCCCTGAAAGTGTCCAAGGCCAGGTTGGAAGGGGCTTGGAGCAGCCTGGGATAGTGGAAGGTGTCCCTGCCCACGGATGGGACATGGAATGAGATGAGTTTTAAGGTCCTTTCCAACCCAAACCATTCTAAGCCTCTATGACCCACGTGCTGTCTGGTAAATTCCAAAGGAAACTAATGGATGGTAAGAACAGTTGCTTTTCTTGCTCACGCCCATATAGCACTGAAGGACAGATGTGATTTACAACCTGATGCCACTCTAACATCTTAGGACACCACCACACCCCTCCCCCAGTGGGGAATTGTACTCAAATCAGGTACTCAGACTTCTAAGTTAAACAAAGGAAAAAATTTATTCCATGAAAAAGAACAGTTTATTTTTAAAAACGTATTTCCTTTCACTTAACAAGGGATAGTGTGGATGAAACTTACTCTTTTTGGCTACATGATAGAATATTCCACTTTAAATAAGAATCACCAATTTAGCCAGCAAGCACACGTTCTAAAAAAGTCTGTTTCCAGAGCTCTTTTCTAGTAGGGTAATACCCAACAGCAAGGGAAGAGCTCCATAAGAAGCTTCCAGGAGACCATCCAGTGACCCTGAGCAAAGAGCCTTCCACCTGGGGAAGTCAGCTGAGAGTTTGGAGAGTCAGGCCAGGCTTTTCCATTTAGTTATGCAAATTTGAGTATCACAACTGAAATGTTCCATCAGTTGTTGAAAAATTCAACAAAAAGGGGAGGAAAAAAAAAAGACAGCAAAAAGGGGAGAAAAAGGTAGATTCTCCCTCCCCCACAACACATTGCTGCTCAGTATTCTAGTCTCAGCGGAATGAATTTTGTACAAAAAAATGCTCCCATTTTCAATCAAACTTCCTGAAAGAATCCCTAGCAGAATAATCTCTAGACAACTGCTAAGTGAGTAAGAACCAGAGAGTCTGCTGAAAACAGTCTTTGATTTCAACACAGAGAGCAAAGATTCACTTGAGAACACAAAAGAAGTGCAGAAGGAGAATCTCTGTCAATAAAAGCCTCATTTTGGAGGCCAACAGAACCCAGCAGAGTTTTCCTGGAGCAGTCCTAAAGCAAGAGTAGATCAAACCAGCAGCTCTTCCTAGAAACACTGTGCATGGGAAATACATTTAGTGAGGTTCTACACTTATGCCAATGTACCCTGCAAATAAGACTGCTCCAGCAAACTACTTCCTTATTTTCTCCCTCTGCTGAGTTCTGAATGAGTTGTCTATAAGGAAAGATAAGTCCATAAAGTGTATAGACTTATCTTTCCCCTTTGGGGCATCCTGGCTCAGGACATGAAAGCTCTCACACTGCCCCGGATGGCAGCTCTGCAGATGGGACACAGCCTCAAATTGAGGGCACATTCTTCACAAGCTACCAGGTGGCCACAGGGGACAAACACAACAGACACATCTTTGTCCATGCACACTTTGCACATCCTCTCCTCTTGCAGGCGGCGGAGCTGTTCTTCTGTGCTCAGCTGAGACCCATCTTTACCAAAAAAAAAAAAAGAAAGAAACAAAAGCCCAAACTGTTAGTGTTATCACAGCTCCAGAGTGCCAGTTGTGACAGCTTAGGAAGTCACACTGCAATTTGCCCATTGTTTTGTTCAGAGACTATGAAAGTAGCAAAAGTATCTCAGGCAAGTTTCCTTTAAGCTGAAAAACTACAGCTGTTGTAGACTGGCTTATCTACACAAAATTCAGCTTATCTACACATGCTAGACTGAGCAGGGACACAGATCAACAGCATTTACTGTGGTACATAAGTTATCCCCATAACTGGTTGGTTTTTTTTGGTAGCAGCTGTTTCACAGGGGCATTCCAATCCCTGAATAAGGGTTCCTGGTCTCAGGTACCACTCTAACACACAGCCCACTTCAAAATTAAAGAAATGAGTTAGTACAGTGACTACTGATACTGTTACTCTAGAACTCCTCCCAATTACACTTAAACTCAATTCCCCACCACCGCCAGCCCAGAGCACCTGGTTCCTTTTGCTGCACAGTTCGTGTTTCTTGTCTTGATGTTCCAGGCTCTCTCTGAACAGCACCTGTATAACCAGAAGAGAAGATGGTATTCAATGCTACCCCTTTGATCCCTCCCCCAACAGTGCTGTGTGAAAAGATGAACTACCCTGGACCTCAGAAGCATTTGGTTAAAAACTTCTTAACTCAGCCTGGTGTGGCTGATGTTCTCTGTGGTGCTTCAGTAGCTTTGTAAGTTCACCTCCTTGCCAAGGCCTGTCTGTCCACATCACACTCTCTCCTCAAAGTTGGTTTATCCATCACATCAGCTGGTCATTCCTGCTCCTGTGCTACTATTTAATCAAGAGTTCAGTATTGTGGATTTTTTTTCCCCATGTTAACTACATAAATGGCAGACCATGCTGTGGAGGCAGGAGCTTTAGAACAGCATCTTCAACTAAACTTCACTTGGCAAACAGACTTCACAAAACAGATAACACAAGACAGAAGCTAAGGAAGACATATATTATCTAGACAAGAACTGTGCCTATTTCTAAACAAGTTATTGATTCCAATTTTAAATAGGCTTAGAGCAACCATCCATCCTAGGAGCTTTGCTTCAGACAACTGCCTCTGTCTGGATCAGCTGTGAATTTGTGCACAGGCCTGCCCATCATGGAGCTGCTGGTTACTGCAGCTCTGAGGGCAGCAGGAAACACCAAGGATATCCCCACCACAGCCCAGTGCAGGCAGATACAGCCACTGACATCCCAGTAACCACAGCTTCTCCAGGTTCCTTTCAACCAGAGCCTCATTGCTCAGCCTCCCAAGGAAAGGCAGGCGTGGGGGCATTACCCCTCCCAGTTCCAGGCTGGGCAGAGTGAAGGCAGACCCTCAGGACACTCCCAGCAGTGCTCCAGGTGCAGTGAGGAAGAGGTTGAACACCCCCCAGCCCAGCTGTGAGTCAGGCCTACCTCTGCTTCCTGCTGCACTGCTGCTGGCCCCCCAGCCTGACTGCAGCAGGTCTGAAATCAGCTCGGACTCAGACAGGTACAAAGTCCCAGTCAGCAAAAATTTATTCTCTACCAGGTTTGCCACCCAGGTGGGGTCAAAGCCCATCTGCAGGACATTCTGCACTATGAGACTCTGACCCTCAGAAGGATGAGCCAGCAGTTCCCAGTTCCTCAGAGGATCTGTAAAGCAGTGGACAGGTATTTTACCAAAAAGGCACAGCTTTGGGCAAAAGGTGTGCCATTCCTTGAAGGTGTTCTACATAAAATGGCATTAATAGAGCCTAGAATAATCCTCAAGCTACCCATATAGCTAGACTAACTTCCACATTTATTTTTTTACTTCAAATCATAATTCACACAAAAGTTAATCAAATACAATTTCATAAAAGCCCAGACACTTATTTTGAGTGGTTTATTTCACTTTATCAGTGAAGAGTCTCCTGTGTTTGGCATCAGTCCAGAATCCTTATCTCTGCTTGCACATCCCAGAACAGAAGCCTCAGAACTGCTTTCATGAGCATCAAGTGGAACATTCCAGTTGAAGCCTCTCCTACCTCAACCATTCATCAGGAACAACAGAAGTAGGAAATTCAGCTGGCAGTCTCTTCAAAGGCTCAAGTCTTGCTCAAGCTTATAGGAGCCAAATTTCATGTACTTACATTTCTGGGAGCAACTGATAAATGGGAATAAACTCCAGGATCAACATTTTTATGAGCATCTGGACCCTCTACTGTTCTCTGCTTTCTTACCAAGCATGTTTAAAATCTTGTAGTGAAGGACTTTACAGACAGACATCAACAGCAAGAGCATGCAGAAGTCAAAGTTAAGTTAGGTAAGCACTCAAAACTCACACGATTGTCCAGACTAACTAAGTGTCTCTGGCCTAAGACAACTCACAAGAACAAGCAATTTTGTTTCTTTAGCTAGAGATCATTTCCTAAAACCACAGTGCAACAGCTTCTAGAATATCAAAGCATCTCACAAGCAAAGCACCATGTCTACAGAGGGCAGAGCAGCTGAGGTGGGCTGGTGGAACTCAGACTCACACCACATTCACCAGAAGATAAAACACCATGGAATTACAGCACTGACCTTGGGAAGGAGAGGAGTCTTGCTCAGTCTGATCCCAGGAATGTCTCTGAAAATGATGCAAAGAGAACCATGAGTTCAAAACTCTCCCATCTACCAAACCTAATCCACCCAAAACATTCATGACTCACTGGAACCAGCAGGGTGGTAGAAAAGGTCTCCTGAACGCTGCTAACAAATTCTCTCCCCCTTGAGTGCAGTAAAAATTCACACCTATGAGCAGAAAAGTTTAAATTCATTAGTACAGGATCTCCCAAGTGAAAGTAGCAGTTTGAAACTTAGAAGCAAAGGGTGTTACGGGCAATGAGCAAACTGCTATATATCCATTAAGGATATTGGGTATTGGGTGTTTCACCTGCCTCCTCTTGCACAAAAGTTGACAGTAAGAGGATCATGATCCCTCCCCCTTAATTCAGTCTTTGTTTTGGCCCACGATGAGCTCAGTTGTAACACGCTTTAGACTAGACCACAGGAACTGTGATGACAGAGCAGTTCACAGGAAAGCAACAAGAACTGCTGCAGAAACCCAAGGCTTACAATACACTTCTTCATGTACCTCAGAGTAGAGTAATGAAAGCTCTTCTTTGATGCTGAAGAAAGTTATTTTAATTGAACTCTAGGTCAAATTAGAGAATCTCAGGTCTGAACTATGCCATGCCACATAAGCCTGAACATTTCATTTTGCTTTTAAGGTGAGAGGATATAAATATTTCTATGCTGTGAAAGAAAAGTATCAGTGTGAAACGCATGACCTATCTTTTGGCCTTGCTATGAGGGATATTTGTTAACCAAGACTGACTTACTCTGGGTACCACTTGGCATGTTCCCTCCAAGGGTCATCTCCGAAGGACCAGCTCCTCACGCCCCCATCACAGTAAAAACACCTCACTACATCTCCTTGTCCTGCAAGGGAGATCAAGAGATTATTTGACTCCTGAGACACTACGTGCCCTACACTAACCCTGGGTGAGAACCTGGGGTGAGACTCAGCACAGAACAGGCTTTGGACAGAAGAGATGAACACATGACAAGTCACCAACACACTGCACATTGTACAGGGGCAGGAGCTCAGTCTGAGCTCCTAGAGCTGCAGGGGGTTGAGATGATTCCAGAAGGGGGTCACAGGCTAACAGGCAGCACCTATGGGAGCAGCTGAGCTCCCAGGCACAACCCCCCCAGCCAATCCCCCTGCCTGCCTGTAGTGCAGAGCTGTAATTAGTTTTACCTGTGAACACACTTTGCTCACTAACCACAACCTGCCAAAGTGCCAATACTTCCTCTGACTGCTCAATTCAGAGAGGAGTATTTCTTCAGACCTGTTACCTAACCAGCAAAGTATTCTCGAAGGGAAAGAAGAACATTATATTGATATTCACATGCATGTGATTATGAGAAATACTGCCAGTTCTTTGCCACAAAAAAAGTATCTGATTTCTGTATTTCAAATGAAGAGTCTTTAAGGAAACAAGCCACAGCAACAACCAGATGGGCTGACTCCATACAGCTGTCACTCAGAGTTGGGGTTTTGAGAAGAAAAGGCTTCAATGCAAGACACAGCCTATCCAAAACATGACACACCAAGCAAGCCCTTCAAGTCCTTTTAGAAGTGCAAGGACTAAATACACTCAATGGATCTTAAAGCACACACTTTTCTGTCAGTAAATCACCTGTTTCAAACACATCACCTTTTCCTCTCCTGCTGGCAAGGAGGTATTTAATGGCAGACCCCTCAGTACCCAAAAAGAGTTAAATTTGAAACGAATTCTGCACAAGCAGCAAGAGAAACAGCACAGGCAGAAGGAAGGATGTGGTTTTTAACTATAACTCATATACACACAGGTATTTCCAAGAGCAATAAAACAGTGAAAGCTTCAAAAGTTAACTTGAATCAGAGTTAAGGACACTTCCCCAGAGCACCTACCTGTGTAAAAGAACCCTGCTCTAGCCAGCTGCTCTGGATGCATGTTGGAATTTCGTGGCCAGTTCTCAAATGTAGACAGTCTCATCTCCTCTGTCACCATCTCGGGGTACTCTGGCTCATTGGGCAGGGCTGTGTCCTCACTGACTATCCCCTGCAACACACTCAGGAACTGCCCATCCACAGTGTCAACGATCTCCCGCAGGGACAGCATGTCCTCTTTCCCAACATCCTTACCATGGAGGTATTTACAGGAAGGGAAGAAACTCAGGTGCTCTATTATGGGGCAATCACCAGGTCTCCAGTCCTTCAGGACACCACCACAGCAGAAACACTGCACTTCATCCCTGGGGCCCACATAGAAAAATCCAGCCTCCACCAGGTCCCGGGCAGACACAGGGGCGGTGCGGGGCCACTGCTGGAATGTCCTCATCCTCCTGGCCACGCTCCTCATGCTGGGATCAAAGAGCTGGCAGCGAGCACCCCTGGGCTCAGGCTGCTCTGCCGGTGCTGCATCCCCCATGGCCGTGCTCTGAAAGAGAGGATGGGAGAGCCCAGAGCAGTCAGCTGCATCCCCAGCAGCTGCCAGGCAGCACTCACCCCGCGTTATTATTCCTGGTCCCCGTGCACATTCCAGAAAGCTCCTGCTCTCAACAAAGCCGAGCTTGTTTGGGAATTGCAGCCCAGTCACGGATCTGGTGTTTCTGTGCTTTGCTGTGGAGCTTTTGCTGAGCCCTCGCTGGTGCCTGACGGGAAGAGCCCAGCGCTTTCCAAGGCCCTCTGCCAATTTCCAGGAAAGATGGGACAGAGAGGGGAGGGCAAAGCCTGCGCTGCCCCCCAGGCAGAACCAAGCCAACCTCTGGCATCTGATCTGCAAGATAAATCCCCAGCCATTTTACTAAGCCTTTAAACTGGCGTTGGAAAGGCTCTGCTTTTTATTCCCCAAACCAGGCGTGTCATAACAAAACAGAGACCAGTCACACCCAAACAAATAATGTCTCAATCTCCCATTTACAGCCAAACACCACATTTTTATGTCTTTATTGTCACGATCGCTAAGCAGTGATGGTCTAGAAATAGCTCTATAAAAGAAAACTTTTCCAAGCCACGGCCTGAAATAATTAGGTGCAATTTCTATGAGATGGTGTCCCTAAATCAAGGATTTTCTAGTTTTTGTCATACTCTGCCTTTGTTACTGCTGTGCAAGAGGAAGAGTGAGATTAAAGGAGTTACCAAGTGCCTGATTCTCCAAGTTCTCATCCTGGTTAAGGTAACAGCCCTTCCCTGGGTGATTAAGCTGAACTGCAACTCAGCCACTGCTTCCAACACTTTCCCTTTGGCTGGCAAAGACACTTGCAAAAGGCCCTACAGTGACAAAACTGCGAATCAGGAAAAATTCGATTCCTTTGGAGTGAAGTCCCTACGCAGTGTAACTAAGTGAAAGGTGCACTCAATCCCCTTTTTTTTTTTTAATTAAGGGCATTCAAAATCCCTTCCCCACCCAACTCAGTAAGTGAGTTCAACCCAAAGAAGTGCAACTTCCTATCTACTGGTTATCAGGGTTAAGATTTATTAGCGCACAGAGCCCAAAATGTCACACAGAAAATGGTAAGTCACGGAAAAAATATATAAACACACACCTTTAAAAGCTACAATTTTTCGAGGCTGGTACAACACATTAAAATAACAGATAACTGCAGCAGTGCACAGCAAAATACAAACAAGTGGAGACCAGAGATGCAGCAACTACTCTGCAGCAAACACCATCACAGAGACTCTGAGGAGGCTTAAAAAACACTCAGGCCAGTAGCATGTCTGAAGAACTATTAAAAAACACTCAGGCCAGTAGCATGTCTGAAGAACTATTTCTCTTAATTAAGAGGTGCAGCACATTTAGGGAAGAAAAAAACCTTACAGGTAATTTTAGTCACAAACCTCACAGTTGTCCTCCACAGGTATTACATGCTCAGTGAGAATTTAAAAGCAAAATCAAACTTACTCAAACCACATGCCTCTCATAATAAAAGGTAGCAAAGAAGAGGAAGTTCATTACAACCAGAATTTCCTTCTGTAATGACAGGGACAGAAACCAGTGCTGGAAATAAAGGCTCCAAAAGTCCCTGTCAGAAACTGTGCTTTATTTCATGCAATATAGAAGCTACTTGAGTATGTGACTGGTATAAGGAAAAGTCCACAGAGAAAGAAAGTTCTGAAGCCATTAGCCACTGACGGGCAGCAGAATGTGCGAGCTAAGCAGACTAAGGAGAGGCAGATTGTTTGCCTTGACAGCAGATTCTGCTCCCAGAACACAGACGCTTGTTCATCCACCATCAGTGCTGCTCTGCTCTTGAGCCTTAACAAAGCAAAAGCTGTAACCCTTCAGCCACAACAAATTTCGGGTTTCACAGAGATGATGGCCAGGTTATCTCAGCCCTCCTCCACCTAGAAAGCACTTGAGAGCAAGCGTCACTGCTTTTTGCTTTGTGTCTGCACAAAGAAAATTATTTATTCCACAAAAGACTTTTTAATAAGAGGTGCGACACAGGAGAACAAATATATTTATATTTTGCTTATTAGGAAGCCCATTATGGTTTACCTGCATATTCACATACTCTGTAGAAGATTCATTAATTCTGCTAACAAGACTCCCCAAACCAAATTAAAATTTTAAATGGCTATAACACCACTAAAAAACAATATTCTACCACAGCCCATTACTTACAGAGCAATACAAAGCTAAAGCAACGTTACAGCTCGTACCAACAATTAGCACAATAAAAATAAATTTATTTTTGAAAAACCTCAACTTTACCTGAAACAGACTAACTAAACCCCAGAAGGCTTCCATGATTTTAAACTCTCTTAACACCTCAAGCTTCACACAAAAATCCTTCTCTCCTCAGACAGCTCTCCCAAAGCAGAAACACAACCAAGGAGTAAGTGACCCCACCTGCCTCAGAGGCCACTTATAATGCTTAGTTGCCCCCAATTGGTCGGGATGGGCTGACGTTTTCCATTGGCCAATCAGTCCAAATTCCATCTTTATAAAACAGGAGTCACAAGGCAAAGACATAAAGTTAAGCTCAAACTTTCTCCAGAAAAATAACAGATCTTGTTAAAACTTAGTCTATTGCCAGGTGATCCTGACTCTTTTGATAGAATGGCTCACCCCCCTATTTTGCTGAGCCTCTATTAACAGTGTTTCTGCATCTTTTTCAGCTTGTTTTTGCATGTGTTTTGCACCTTACGTTTCTTAAGAAATTGTAAAATTAGCAGATAAATAGCAACAATAGTTTTCCCCAGACAGCTTGAACAGATTGCATTGCCTTTACATTGGGAATCAAGTCTTTTTCTACAATTGCATCTTCACAACTTGAAATCCTCCCATTCCTTTGCCTTCCTGTGGTCACAATTCCACAAAATGGAAGATTTTAAGGACAGTTTTGAAAGGTGCAATTACTTTAAAATGTATTTTCCTTTACCACAGCCTGAGAAGATGCATAAAGCTTCTTCTAAACTCTTGACAAAATATCAGCTCTCCATGAGATAATGTAAGAACATGGGTGGTTCATGTTTCTTAGAAATGATAAATTAGCATTTTTATTTTAATAAAGTGATCCAGAGTTCTGTTTTTTTACAGACAAGCCCACACAATCATTCTCATTAAAAAGAACAGTGTTGGGTTTTTGCTAATTAAATACTCGTTAATGAAAGTCCCTGAGCAGTAGAGGGCAGTACTTTTATATGACATTTACAGAATCCTGTAACAAGGAAATGTGCTGGGGAGGTTTGTCCTCAGTGAATTTCTCTGTAATAAAATACATTGCACATTATCTTCCACTCCATGGATCCTGTCCTTTCTAAGTCTATGCTGATTTTTGAAGAATGCATCCTAAAAATCCAAGGGACAGAGTTAACAAAATCCCTCCTGCCAAGGCTGTTTCGGGTCTGCTGACGGGTTACAGCAACTCACCTGTTAATCAATAAGAGTGATTGATAATTCTGATTTTATGAAGCATTTTAAAAGCAATGATCTCATCTTCTACTGCTTATAACAACCTGGCTTCTCAAAGGAGTGCACAATTCCACCGTTTTAGGGGAAGCCCCAGCCTGATTGTTAAAGAGAGAAAAGCTGTAGAAATCTCAGAGGAGCTCAAAAGCAGCTTTTAAGTTAATTGACAACATTGGTCTATTTCTGGCAATGGTTGTTTTGGATATTTTCCCTTGTATACATAACATTCTTCCATCATAAAAACTTCAGGACAGGTTTAAGGTTGATTATCTGTGGGGATGCACTCGTGTGGTTTTCGGAGGAACATTTCACCAACCGAGGAAAGCTGAGGAGGACCAGTGAGGTGACTGTAGCAGAAGATGATGAAATGACACCAAGTGTGGTGCTGAGAGCAAGTAAAAACAACTCACCATGTATAAATGATAGAGGTTTATTTTAGCACACCAAAATTTGGAAAGCAAATAATATATTCAGTAATCTGTTGTATCCAACTTAAACTGGTCTTTTTTAGCAAGTCATACATTTTCAGTTTTTTTCAGAGCATTAAGATGTTCTACTGAACTTCTGAATGCTTCTTAAAATGAGGAGTATCATGAGCTAGTGATAAACAAATGTGGGAATCAGTAAACATCGATCAGGAGCCCAGGACAGATCAGTGATAATGATCAACAGTGCCATCACTAGACAGTGATTGGAAACACTCGATGAAGAAAGTAACATAAACATAATCAATCAAAAATCTGCTTGTTGTTATCAACCTGGTTTGGAAGAAAAACAATCAATAAATACAAGGGCCAGGGTATATCTGGAGACAGCATAATGAAGAGCTTGAAAGCACTGAAGTGACTGGGGCCCCTGGAAAAACTCCAGCAAAATTCAGCATCTCTACCCTCGAGGTGCTACACAGCTGTAAGGGGCTGAAGCTGTTCTGTGTGTCTTACCTCGAGAAAGACTGTTGTGCTTTCATCAATAAATTAAGAGTTTACTGAGGAAAGAGGCTTTTATAACAGGAGGAAAAAAAGGTTTCTGTTGGCATTGGTGAAGAAACGAAGAGGCTGGAACACAAAAGGAGACACCATAGCTTGCCACTGCATGTGGAAAGAGACTGGGTACCAAGCCAATTTATGGCATAATTCCCATTCCCACTTGCTCAGGTGTTACCCAATATTAGGATGTGGATCCATTTTTCAGAATAAAACATTCTGTGATATAACTGCTTTGCAGCCTGAGGCAGAGTAGACAAAATCATTACACCTAAAGCCCTAGACACAGATGACTGCTGCTGTTTCTCCATTTAGGGCCTCTCTTTTCCTCTTCTGCCTGCCTCTTCCTTGCGTGTTGTCCTCCCCATTCCTTCCCACTGAAGGGGCTGCTGGTCTGGTCCTGCAGCGCAGCACCTGCCCTGCTGTTCTCTGGGGAGCTCCTGCCACAGGAACACCCCTGAGGGAGCCCATCTGCTCAGCTGCCTCCCAGGGCAGTCCCGAGGGACCAAAGGACACACAGAGCTCCACAGCACCCACAAAACAAATCCACTGCAGACAGGAAACAGGATCCAACCCAGTGAATAGTGACAACACACACTGAAAAGTGACTGGTCACCCCTGGGACAAACACAAAGCCGTTTCTTCAGCGCAGGGCAAAGCTCAGAAGTCTCACTTTGCTGTTCCATGCAGCTCAAGTTTTGCTTTTCCCATAACAAGTTCCGCTATACATCTACAGGGATCTTCTCTGCCATCAACAGCTTCCTCCCTGCACTTCCCTCAGTGGACTTTTCAATAATAACGAAAAAATTTAACACGTTCATAATAATAAATGGTTTATTTCTCCACGCATTAACAATCATTCATTCAGGAAGCCTGGAGAATGTTGCTAAGAACTAAATCATAGAATCCCAGAATGGTTTGGGTTGGAAGGGACTTTAAAGTTCATCTCATTGCAACCCCTGCCATGGGCAGAGACACCTTCCATTAGACCAGGTTGCTCCAAACCCCAGCCAGCCTGGCCTTGGACACTGCCCAGGGAAGGGACAGCTACTCTGGGCAGCCTGTGCCAGCATCTCACCATCATCTGAGTAAAGAACTTCTTCCTAATATCAAACCTAAACCTCTCCCATTTTAGTTTAAAGCCATTCTCCCTTATTCTATCACTGCGTGCTCTTGTGAAAAGTACACATAGAGACTGCTGGAACTAATGCAGAGGTGAGCAACAAATACCTGTTTTGTGAAGTGATTTCCTAGGGATTCAAATCTTTTCATCTGCTGCCCTAATTCTTTCCCCTGGCCTCCACTACCATGGCATTTGATTGCCTCAAAACTTTAGGTATTGTAATAGTTAGGAATAGCTAAATGTAGCTTGCAACGTGATTCATGAAAGTGCTTCAAATCAAATCCTATTAATATCCCAGCCCACAGAACAGAACACAGTACATATGAAAAGGAAAATCTGCAAAGCACAGCAGATACTCAAAAAATCAGTAGAGGAACTGGCCTTAAAATCTAAAAAACTTCAGGGTTTCAGTGTCCAGCCTATTATAAAAAAATATTTCTGCTATTGAAGAGTGGGTTGACCACTGTTCACTTCTTTTTCAAAGGAAAGTGTTTGTAGAAAATAGCTTCTCTTTTATTTTTCTAAATTTCTATTGGAGCTAAAACATGTAAGTTATTTTATCAAGGGTCATTTTTCTCTTCATTTAGTTTTCTAGCCATTCTTGCCCTTGCTGGTGAACCCAATAATCATGAGGGGGAAAAAATGAAATAAAGAACCTCAAACCCCATCCACTACTTGTTGTCTTTTTTTTTGCTTCCCATAACATTCTGAATACTTGAAAAAAATCTGTAAAATTTCATTGCTGCTGTAAATTGAATGGACTATTTTCAGTTTTCAGTAGATCAACAATCTAATGATCCACAGAGCACGCAGAGTGTTTAGAGGCCTGAGCAGCAGCACAGGGATTGGGAATACAAAATAAAACTTGAGGAGAGAATTGTAGGGCCTAGTACGTTCCCACAGTGAGTATGGAAAATATAAATTATATTCTCTTGCTTTTTTCCTTACTAAGTAGCACCTGGTAGGTTTCCCCAAAAATGAATCGTGCTTCTTCCTCTCCCTCTGACTTTGATCATTTCCCAATTCCTTCTGATTCTGACATGGATCTCACATCTGGGCTCTATTCCCTTTACCTACTCCAAGCCAGGATGTACAGGAACAGAAGACCTGGAGCCTCATGTAAACTGAGTGGCATTGCAACTCCAAATTATTCACATATAAAACTAACAGCTGCCCAGGAGAGATTCTTACTGATTGTGGCCACAGTTCCACCATTCAGCCATTAAATCACCTGTAAAGAAGGATTTGTCAGGTATTGTGTGAATCACACAATATTGTGATTCTAACAGAGCTCGTCCTACTTTATAATTGGCAGAAAATCAGCCATCGAGAATCATAGAACATCTGATTTTCCAATTAAATCCTGCTATAGTTTGGACTGTTTTTATTGCAGAGAATGTGCCTGACTGCCTGAATATTGCTTGGGCAACAGGCAGAAAGATCTATTCTTGAGCTATTCACACTACAATCATCTGCTTTTCTCCATGCAAATTGGCTCGGAATGAGTTTATTTTGTCCCTGTATCAATAATCAATAGCAAGACTGAAAGACGAGGAATAAAAGACAACAGAGCAACCTGAAGTCTCTGCAAAGATCTGAAGGGAAAAATGCACAACACAGTAACCACAGACAGACTGACCTTACAATGGAATGGAAACCCCACGACAGCAGCAAGGAGGAGTGGCCAAGGATGAGGCAGGGGAGAGCCCCTGCGCTCAGTTGTTGCTCCGTTGAGCTCCTTGCCACAGCTTTCCAAGGAATTTGTCTTGCGGGGAACAGCATGTGTGATGCTGATGTCAGATGGGATCTGTTCACAGGCCACACTCTTTGCATATGATTTCCCTCCTCATGTTTTCACAAACAATGTGTCAGTGACATGAGAAACAGGAGAGGAGAGCAGATACAATTTCTCTGTGTGTCTGCTTTTCTTTTTCACCCTAAAATGATGGAAGTGGATGCTGGATCCTTGGTGTGAGAACATTGGGTATAGAGTGCAGGAGGGAGATGATTCCATTATGGAAATATTTGATTTTCTTCCATGCTTATAACAGAGAGGGCTGCATAAAATTCCTGTAAAACCTAAATTAAAAACAAATAATAAAAACACCAATAAAAGTATGTCGTAGCTTACACATGAACTCTTCTGAGATGTCAGAGAGTGTTAGCCAAGGAAGAAAAAGGTAAGTACAACTTTTCCTTAAACTAGAAGAACACCTTTCATTCAACTAAGACAAAACCAAACCTCGTGTTTCCCCCTGGGTTACAGTGTTACACTCCAAGAGTATCCTAAGTTAGATAATATATATAAAAATACGAATATTACCTTATCCATATCCTTCACTTTCATCTTACTGGCTTTATTTCTAAAAGACTATGCACTTCTCAACAGATAGACAAGATCGTTCTTAGCATTACCAAGAAGAAAAAAAAAATTGGATTTTCCAAATGTGACAGAAAAAAAATATTTCCACAAAGACTTAGATGTGTACATGCACATATATATGCGACATGCTGCCTTTGGGTCTAATCTAACAGGTAGATCCCAAGAGCAGCCCCCTGTATGTTGGGATGCTGAAGCAGAGAGAGCTCTAACATTCTGCCCACATGCTCTCCTGGCGAGGATGATTCATAGTCACATCGTTTCTATATCGAGATGTGAACATACACAATCACATGGACTTCGGAGCAGTGCCCATCACCCAGGCATCCAGCCTTTCCCTTCTCCTTCCACACACATCTTCCTCTCTCCAGCCACGCTCATCACTTTTTTTTGTCTTTTGAAGCTCCTTTGGACAGACTTTCCAGCTCGCTCGGCGACTGCCCACAGCAGGGATTTACTGACTTGCTCCATAATTACACCAAAGGCAAACAGAATTAGAGCAGGCCAGCTTGGACAAGGCTTGGAGAAACCTGGGACAGTGGGAGGTGTCCCTGCCCACGGCTGGGATTGGAACAAGATGATCGCTGAGGTGTCTTCCAAGCCAAACCATTCTGGGAATCTAGGAAAATACCAATTATTACTTGCTACCTAATTCAAACAGAGAATGCAAAGCATGTCCAGGTGCTGAGGAATAAAGCACCACTCTTTCTTCCTTATCTCTGGATGTCTGATCAGAAAAAGTACAAAAGTGGACTCCTCATTTCAGATATTTTATTAGAATGGTAATTACAAACTCAAACGAGCAGTTTCCAAACATGTGAACACAGAGAAGTCTCTGGTTTTAACTGCATCTAAAGGAAAGCATGATTGTGTTGTTTAGTGTATTTCACAAGGACCAGAATTTGCCACATTTACTCCCAAAATTTAGTGTGGAGATGTTACAAGACTTTGTAAATTATGGGACTTAGACTGTGGCCCTGATGAAATCAACAAAGACTGACCTAAGGGGCCCAAATTCCACCCAGGTTCTGCAAAATAGCTGGAAGGCGAAAAAAAAATTAATCTGATAAAAACCCATGTTGAGGGCGGCTGCTGCCAGTGGTCAGACTGGCTGTGATCCTCTGCCAGGGCATCCCAGCCAAGGCAACCACGGGCTGGTGTGAGGGAAAATGGGGCTCCCAAAGCCCTTGGTGAACTGGAACAGTTCAGTTTCCTGACTCCCCAGGAAAGTGATCATGGCATCGAGCCTGAGGAGAGGAGCTCCAGGAGAGCTGGACAGTGCTCTGACACATGGTGGGATTGTTGGAGATGTCCTGTGCCAGGACAGGAATCCGGCTTTGATGATCCTTGTTGTCAATAGGACATGACAGTCTTGAGCTCCACCTCGGAAAGTTTAGGCTGGATATTAAGAGGAATTCCTTCACAGAAAGAGTGATTAGACATTGGAACTGGTGGTGGAGTGGCCGTGGCACTCAGTGCTCTGATGTAGCTGACCAGGGGTGCTGGGTCAGAGGTTGGACTTGATCTCAGAGGTCTTTTCCAACCTAAGCCATTCGGTGATCCCGGGTCCCTTCCAGCTCAGGAAGCTCAGTGGTTCTGTCTCAGTGATTCAGTGATTCTGTGAACCTGCACAGCCGAGCCTGTGGGCAAACAGCCCTTGCAAAGGCTGAGCAACGGACAAAGGACAGACTCTGAGAATATTCTGAGTTGGAAGAGACGCACAAGGATCGAGTCCCACTCCTGGCGCTGCACAGAACACCCAAGAATCCCTCCGTGTGCCGTTGTCCACACATATCCTAAGCAATCAGGCTCGGTGCTGCGACATCCCTGGCGAGCCTGTCCCAGTGGCCGACCACCCTCTGGTCGAACAACCCTTTCCTCCAGAGGAAGTCGCACACAGCGACGATCTGCGCCCTCAGCCTCCCGTTCTCCAGGCCGAGCAGCCCTGTGGCGGCCCGCGGGGCGGTGCCGTGCCGGCCATGCGCCCCCTCGCCGCCCTCAGCCCCCTCAGCGCACCCGCGCAGGCGCACGGGCCGCCGCCGCCCCGCGCGCCTTTCCCCCGCTCCCCGCCCCGTGCGCTCCCGGCGCGCCCCGCGCGCGCTCGGCGCTGACGTCACCGCAGCCCGGCGCCCGCCGCCATTGGAGTCGGCGGCCGCCGCTGCCCCGCTCGCTGCGGCCCCAGGCCCGGCCCGCGGGCATGTGAGAGACCGGGCCGCCACCGGCACCGGCAGCGCCACGGCCGAGCCGCGCCACCGCCGCCTGCACCGCCGTCCCTTGAGGAAGAGCCCCGAAGAGGCGCCAGGCGGCCCCTTTCCCTCCCCCTCGGCCCCGGCCCCTTCCCCGCCCGGCCGCCGCCTGAGGGGAGAGGAGGCGCCGCCGCCGCCCCTCCGCCAGGCCCCGGAGCTCCGCGCCGCGCCGAGCGGCCCTGCCTCGTCCCCCGGCGCTCTCTGCTGAACCACGGCGGCCCTGTGCATGAATTATGTCTGCCACAAGCGTTGACCCTCAGGTAAGTGAGTGGCGAGTCGGCCCGTGGGCGGGGGGGATTCCCGGGCCTGCGGCTGGTAGGCCCCGCGAGGCTTTTCTTCTCCCCCTCGGCTGCTTTAGACCTCCATCGTTCTCCTGAACTTCCCCCGTGGGCACAGCACGTTCCCGCCTCCTCCGCGGAGCCGGGGCCATTTCTCAGGAAGGCCGGTGCTGAGTGATACGTGGAACACGCTGCTCCAACCCCGCTCCAAACAAACCTTGGGATGCTGCTGGCTATTTTTATAAGTCTCTTCACCGCCCTCAGGGCCTGTGGAGTTTGCAGTGCCTGTGACAATACAAGCGTTTTTCTAAAATTAACTTTTTTATTTCTCTTTTTTTTTTCCCCGTAAATCACGTGCTGTGGCTTCCCAGAGACCGAAAGGACAGGATAATAAAGGTGAGAAATCACGCTGTGATCTGCTCGCTTAAATTGTTACTGTAACAGATCAGTTACACAGGTACCCGTAGGTGAGCAGAAATGTATCGCTGTTGCTCTGTGTGGAAAATAACCTGGGAATGAGGGAATGTGTGCTTTGTTGCAAAAATAACATCGACTGCCATTCATCCGAGCTTGCCTGCATCCCACCTAATGCTGCTGGATTTGCAGTGGGAAGGACTGTGTGTTGCTACTAAATAATTCTCCTCCTTTAAGATGGAGCAGGTTGCTACATAAAGTCATGAGGGTATCCCTGTACAATATATGTATTTTTACCTGCTTTTGCACGCTCGGTGAATGAATGAGTTATTGCTCTGCTGTTGGCTGAGATATTTGCTTAAGCCCATGAATTTAATAATTTAGGGAGCTTAAAAGATGGTTACCTTCTGATGAGATAATGGGTATTTTTATAACTCTCCTGCTTCGTTTGAAATTAAACTTAAAAACAAGTCATCTAAAAAAATACCTTCATTCTTACTGTGATTGCTGACAAGTATTTAACTGTTTAGACTTAGTAAGTTATAATAACCAACTCATAAATGCTTTTAAATATGTTTTAGCCCACCTTAAAATCCAGCTCCTTCTAGTTGAAGAAACACATTCCCTGTGTTTGTAAAAACTCTTTTGCCTCTACTCCCCTTGGCAAACTTTGCAGAAATATTCTGCTAAATGCCCAAACTTGTTTGCTGAACACTTTATTTGGTGTAGTATTATATTTAGTGCAGCTGTTCTGCGAAATAGGTAAATACAGCCACTATCACACCGTGTGTTTGACCTTGTTTTTTCAAATTTAAAGCAAACAGGAAATTATTTGAAGGGACCTAATGGCCATTTTAGGTTTGTATATCATTCAGTAATGAGTTTTGAACGCTTATCAGACATTCTTTTATACTGAAGTAGGGCTTTGTGGCAGATATCTTTATTTTACAGATGAGAATGTTGAAGCTTAAGTTTTCCTGAAAATATCAGGACACCAAAGCACTTAGCAGTCTTCATTTCATAATTAAATGTAACCTCACCTCATCTTATTTTAGGCAGTTTAAGCAGTGAATAACACACGCTGGGACAACTGTGAGTTTGTGTGTTTTAATTATGGGCCAGAACAATAGATGTTGTTTCCCAATCTTTTTTTCACAAAATTGTTCTCAATAATGATTTTTTGTTTGGAGTTAATTCACATGAGTTGTTTACTCACTCTCAGCAGTAGAATTTTTAATTACTATTTTTTTTTTAATTCACTCAAGCTTTGTTTTATAAGCAGTAATATAAAGAGAAACAATCTGGGGGGTGGGAAATATTATCCCTTGGTCTTTCTATGAGTGTTCCTGGTTTGCAGAAGAAATATGGCTTTTCCTAAAGTAGCCTAGGGTGGAACATCATTCCTGCAATGCTGCTGCTGGTGTTATAATGTGCTGTATAACCCTTTTTTTGTAGTACAAAATGGTTCATTACATCAGAAGGACACAGTTCACGACAACGATTTTGAACCTTACCTTTCCGGGCAGTCAAATCAGGTTAGTGTATTTTTAACTTAGTTGTTTTTTTTTTTAATCCTTAGGCATGCTGTTGGCACTCCATTCATAGGATTGTGTGGAGGGGGCAAATGCCTTAAATAGAAATGGAAAAAGAAATGACAGCATATTGTGTTACTTGGTGATACAACCAGCATTTGTGTTCCCAAAGCTAATGTTACTCTGCATCTCCAGATGGCCACAAGTGAAAATGAAGTTAATGCTCCGAGGAGCTGGAGCTGATTCCTCCTCCCCTTGCAGGTTATTGGTGTGGCTGGACTGTCACAGGCTGATCTTACAGGTCTTGGATGGGCAAGTTGCTTGTGAGAGTCTGAAAATTCTGCTCTGGGGCTCTCCTGATTCCTGTTATTTATAGAATCATAGAAATTAATGTGGGTGAGGTTTGGGTTGGGTGCTCTCTAGGTACTTCTTAGAGTTGTCCCATTTTTTGCACTTCAGCAAACGTTGGTGTTCTTTCCTCTGATACATTTTAAGAGTTAAAGATGTGTTACTTAAGTTTACATTACATTTACTGTAATATAAACCCTCATTGTAATGTGCATTACATCAACATCCATGACCAAAATACATTATAATTGAAAGTATATTCTGAAGTAATTTTTGACTTCACATTCAAATCTTCAAAGGGAACAAAATGTATAGAAACTGGAGAAGCAGAAAGTTTCCATTCACGAGTATGAGACACCATTTCAGAGAGAAACACTTACCAGAGGTACATGATGGGATGGCAAAGTGTTACATTTTAAAAAGGAGATTTATAATTCAGCTGAAGCTGTCAGATGCCAGTGTTAATATTGATGACATCACTGAGTTTGCTTGCAGCATAGACATGTTCTCCAGACTTAATTTAATGGGAGGTGTTCCCTCTTTTGGAGTTAACATGCTGTGGAAGGTAGAAAAGCCTTTAGAAGGCAAAAAAAGAATTAAAAACTTATTTTTTAATGCAAAATTAATTATAAAAGAAATTGAAGTTTTCACATCCCTCTGATTTTTTTTAAATTGTGCTTCATCACATCTGTATGTAATTTTTAATTACTTAAAACTAAACTCTGAAATGCACTGAATATTCACATAGGAAAAATAGATCCATCTATTATAGTTTTATTCTAGAAAATCTGTCTTTGCTGTCAACAAGCCAAATTATTAGTATTAAACCTAAAAATTGCTACGGCTGTTAGAATTTTCATAATTACAATAAAAGTTTTCTTTATGAAAGTGTAGCTCCATTGACCAATTTATTTATGCTGCAGTGAAAAATTGGCATGGCACAAGAAGCAATTGTGTAGGTCCTCTTACAATTTTAAGTGGAAAGTGACAGTGGCATTAATTAGGACTGTGAGATTTTGTGCTGAAGACAACCATGCTGCTGAACAAAGCCTTATTATCCAGTTATCCACTCGGATTTATTCAGCCGTTGAAAACTACTGTAAAGTACAAATGGCTTTAAAAAAATGTTTGAAAGCAACTGGATATTTTAAAAAAACTTACATTTTTAAAGTCCCGGATGACACAATAATATATTTGACATCAAAAGTCAAATGTAGGTTAGTAATGTTGTAGTAAAAGTACTTTCAAGAGCAGAGGGAACTGAGTCAAGTAGACTCTTTGTATACAGGTTCACACTCAGCAAGAAATCATCCTCCTCTAAAATCATTCCGAACCAAGAGATTATTCCTATGGAACAGGGAATCACCAGCAAGTAGCAAATTTTGGGGGAAAGGAGATTCTTTCCTATTTAACAGGATGGTTAGGTTGGTTTTGTTTGGGGATTTTTAATTTAAAAAAAAACAACCAGAAGGGTGCAGAAAGGTCGAGGATACGTTTATTGAAATAAACTGTTCTGCTGTTGCAGGGAAGAACTTCTGTCAGGGTCTCTCTTACACACTCTGGCATAAAGCCAGTCAAAATAGATGGAATGTTTGGTGAGGATGGCTGCTGAAACTCTCCTTTAATCTTCTTAGAATCCTTGTGGAGACTTCGTGAAGAGATGACAGCTGCAGGAATTGTCTGAAATCCTTTAACCTAAATATTTCTGTGACAAAGCACTTGCTTTTCTCCAGGTTTACTCTTTTTGGTCTTAAGATCTAAACTTGCAGAATACATGAGCAGAAGTATCTCAGAGAATTACTTATATCTCCTCCCTTTCACCTGCATTTGGTTTTAATTTTTTCTTAAATTAACACTTTAAAAAAGAACACTCAGCAGTGTCAAAGTCTTTCAGAAAAAGGTGGGGGTTTTATGCTAAATGTTGATCACGTTAGCTTGGGAGGCTCAGAAAACTCAATGTGTGTTAGAGGATCCTCTCATAGGAAGGTGATTTCTGTACCTCTTGTTAGTGATAGAATTTGTGTGTAAATAAAGGCAGCTTGAACAGTGGCAGAGATCATTTTTTTTGAATCAATAACATTGGATTTAGGCTGTTTCAGTCTCTGAAGTGTTTGTAGTACTGTATGGAAGTCTTGGAGGCATATTGTGGTATAATTCTGTGTGTGAAACATAAGGGTATTGAATTACTCTGGCTTTGGGGTGTCACGGAAAAGAGGTCATTGAAAAATGAGCAGTAAAAATGATTCTGTATGGGTTGGATATTAGGCTTATCTTCAGCAAGGAGGGGATTTTATTTTTTTCTTTTTAGAAAGCTGAGAAGTAATCAGATTTTTGCAACGATGGCTGAAGTTCTGGTGCAGGTTTCCTAATTTTGCAGATTTTTCTTTTCACATTTTTCTTTTCAAGTTTGAAATCTAGCAGTTTGAAAGAAGAGTTCCTCTTCTTAAAATAGTCTTTATGAGTAAGGAAAGGCGAGCTACTGTTTGACTCATTAACAGGAGATGTTGACCTTCCCACCCGCTCTCTGGTAATTACTGTTGGAGTGTCACTTTGGAAGGGCTCCAATATATGTGCTTCAAGTTGATTTGAAGAGGAATAAAACCCACTTTAGAACATCCTGGCTTTGTTCTTTTGCATTGTTGAATATAAGAATCATATGGAATGCTTCAAAATCAGGTGCCAGCAAAGTGTTAGTGAGAGGAAAAGCTTCTCAGCTTGATCTAAGAAACAGTTGAAGGGGAGGAAATTTCAGAGGGGGTCTGCTGGTTTATAAATGTTTGGTCTCTTATTTCATGAGTGGGAGAGATGTCCTGTTTGGAAGGACAGTCAGGAACACTCCTGCACAGTTGTAACTTTATTACTGAGGGAGGAAAAGGCTTATGCCAAAGGCTGGAAAGGAACTCTTTCTCCAGGAATTTGGATGGCCTGTGCCATGTGCCATCTTGGCCTGGATTTGTCTCTGGTGCACCAGGCCCTGTGATGTCAGTCTGTATCTTTTACCTGTGGCAGACTTGGTGTGTGTGTCAGTAGCAGCCTGTACATGTTCTGCTTGAGGTGTGGGGTTTTTATTGGAGACTGGAGGCACCTCAAAACAACTCCATAATGAGGATGGTAACAGTATGTTACATGTATTGTCATATTAAGGTGATTTAGTCTAGAGCTTCTTCCATGTAGCAGTCTAGAAATGCTGAATATCCTTAGTTCTGTGAGCTACAAAATATAGTTAGCTATGTTCCTTGCAATAATTTGGACTGTTGGCTACTAAATAACCTTCGTAGTGTAAGAAAGATTACATGGTTTCAAAATCTCAGGTAGTAACCTCAATGTGAGCCCCTAGTCCTGGGGTATTATAAATGCCCAGACACTTCATTTTAGTCCTGAATCCTTCTTGGAGTGTCAGCTAAGATCTGTCATTGGAAATTACATTACCTTGTCTCTAGTGTTCTTTTCTGTTTGGTGTTGTGGCTATTTATAAATGAAGGGTTTATTTATCTGGTGACTGTTTTTTCTCTTTAACAGAACAGTAGCTATCCATCAATGACTGATCCTTATCTGTCCAGTTACTATCCACCATCTATTGGGTTCCCCTATTCTCTCAGTGAAGCACCATGGTCTACAGGAGGAGATCCTCCTATCCCTTATCTCACCACCTATGGACAGCTCAGTAATGGGGATCATCATTTTATGCACGATGCCGTTTTTGGACAGCCTGGGGGTCTGGGAAATAATATCTATCAACACCGGTTTAACTTTTTCCCTGAAAATCCTGCCTTCTCAGCTTGGGGAACAAGTGGATCCCAAGGACAGCAGACACAAAGCTCAGCATATGGGAGCAGTTACAGCTACCCACCCAGTTCCCTGGGGGGTACCATTGTGGATGGACAAACAGGATTTCATAATGATACGTTAAATAAAGCTCCTGGAATGAACAGTATTGAACAGGGAATGGTTGGACTTAAGATTGGTGGAGATGTTACAACCTCTGCAGTGAAAACAGTAGGTTCTGTTGTTAACAGTGCCGGGATGACAGGTGCCCTCTCTGGGAACGGTGGATCTAATGTAAATTTGCCAGTATCTAAACCAACCTCTTGGGCTGCTATTGCCAGCAAGCCTGCAAAACCACAGCCTAAAATGAAAACAAAAACTGGGCCCGTAATCGGAGGAGCGTTGCCTCCTCCCCCTATAAAGCATAATATGGACATAGGTACTTGGGACAATAAGGGTCCTGTGGCAAAAGTTCCTGCCCCCCAACAGATACCTTCTCCTCAGTCTGTTCCACAGCCACAGCAGCCAATTGTCCAGCCTGTTCCAGCTCAGCCTCCTCCATTGACTCAGCCACAGTATCAGACCCCTCAGCAGCCGCCCCAAAACCGCTGGGTAGCTCCTCGCAACAGGAACGCAGCTTTTAGCCAAAGTGGAGGAACTGGGAACGACACCAACTCGGCTGGCAGCGCCCAGCCCAACCCCGTTCCCAGCGGTGAGTCCCATCCTGTGCTTGAAAAACTGAAAGCTGCTCACAGCTATAACCCTAAAGATTTCGAGTGGAACCTTAAAAATGGACGTGTGTTCATAATAAAGAGCTATTCCGAGGATGATATTCATCGTTCCATTAAATATTCTATTTGGTGTAGTACGGAGCACGGCAACAAACGCCTGGACAGCGCTTTTCGCTCCATGAACAGCAAGGGCCCCGTGTACCTGCTGTTCAGTGTCAATGGCAGTGGACACTTCTGTGGAGTAGCAGAGATGAAATCACCTGTGGACTATGGCACCAGTGCAGGTGTCTGGTCTCAGGACAAGTGGAAGGGGAAATTCGATGTCAAGTGGATCTTCGTGAAGGATGTGCCCAACAACCAACTGAGACACATCAGGCTGGAGAACAATGACAACAAACCCGTTACAAACTCCCGTGATACACAGGAGGTGCCCTTAGAAAAAGCAAAACAAGTGCTTAAAATTATTGCTACTTACAAGCACACGACCTCCATCTTTGATGACTTTTCTCATTATGAAAAGCGCCAGGAAGAGGAGGAGGTGGTGCGGAAGGTAAACTTATTAAAAAATTTATTTTATACACAGATATGGGGAAAATGAAATGTGAAGGCTGCTATGGTGGAAAAAATGTAAGTAGGAATTGAAAATGTTTTTAGTACATCTCAACTTTATGGTTTCTTGTGTGTTTAATAACACAAAGCTGATGCTTATTTCTCTGTGAAAGTTTCACAAGTCAATGAGTTTCAAAGCAGAAAGCTAAGCAGTAATACGGGTAAAGGACTTTATGTCCAGTTTATTGGAGTTTGATTTATTTTTTTATCTTAAAATGGTTAATAGTAAATAGTTTCTGTTTCAGAATTGGGTTTTGCCAGTGACTGTCACTTAAGTTTTTTGCCTTAAATATGAGGTGGTTTAACACTGTTTGACTGCAGCTGGGCTATCAAAATTGATACCTGTATTGGTATTTGAAATTTGTACATCACCTTTAAGAGTAAGAAACCTGATTTTGTTTATTCAGTTTATTTCTCTGGAAAAGAAAGAGTTGCATAATCTTACTGGAATAGCGCTAGAAAGAGTGCATTTATGCTGCTGAAGTCACATGTATTATTTGGATAAATAAAGGTTTTCAGTTCCCAGGTTTAATCTGTCTACTAATTCTTGAAGTTTTGAGTGAAGATGTAGTGAGAGAAGTCTGGGCAGTAATTGGGAGAGCGTAGTAAAACTTTCCATGCACTTTCATGGCTCTAAGTCTATCACAAGGGACCTCTGTCCCTCTCCTTCCCACGACCTCGGTTTCAGGAATGCCTTTCTCTAATTAGGCAGTCCAGCAGTAATGACCTGACAAAATAACAGGCGTCAGGATGTGTAGTTGCTACCGAAGTAACACTTAAATTTGCTTGGTGTTGATAGTGTTTCCTAGACCTTTTTTGTAGAGCATTGCAAATACTGCATTTGTTTGACAGGCTGGTTCAGTTTAGGGTAGCTCACACTTGTTTTAAGATGTTTTTAAAGCTAAGATTTAATGTATGTTCCTGAAGCTTAGCTTTTAAAATTGCCGTTTTAAAGTTTATATTGCCATTTTGCTTCAAGCTGTCTTCATAGATTGTTCCCTTAAACTATGTGAGAAAAGGAGTTCAGTGTCTTTAAAACTTTGTGGCTGAACTTTTCCCTGGCCGTGATAGATGTGCACAGCTGACCTCAGCACAGCAAGGAAGGACAGCTTAAAATTGCAAGTTTTTCTTGTGTTCTTCCTGTGGGGTTCCACAAGGTAAAACCACAAGGGCTTTACTTGAACACTTCCTTCCCCCAGTGGGTAATCAGCAATTCAATATTTAATGCAGCCTGTATCTTAGAGAGGTGTTCCCTCATGTAGGAGAGAGTCTTGGCAAAGCGAGGCAGCGTGGTTCCTCTGTCCAGTGTTTGTGGTGTAGTGGGGTGTGATTGGTTTGGGGTTTTAATTCTCCCTGTGCTCTGCTGCCAAGGCTGGAGGGGAGAACTGTGGGTGTTGCACAAGTGAGAGCACAGGGAAAGTGATAACAGATCTACTCATGCACAGATAATTCCCTGGCCTGAGCAAGATCCCAATGGTGCCACCAACACCACAATTCCTGTGCTTTGTAGGATCTCAGAGGGCTGGTGTTTGACTGTTAAACTGATCTCGTTTTGGGTTGATTTAATAAACGCAACTAATTCCCACTATCTGCTCAAAAATATTCTTACCCGGGTCTGCTTTATTTATAACAGTTTTTCAAAATAATGCATTTTCCTTCCTCATTTAAAGTAGAGGCTCTGGCTTGTATTACACATTCACAAAATGAACTACGAAGTCTAATTTAATATTTCTTAGATTCCTCTGAATAGCTTAGAAAATGGGACACCAAAGTACACTGAGGAATATAATAGTGCTAGAGAGCTAAAGCAGAGCAGCAATGAGGGAATGAAAAATAAGATGCTTCTTGTTAGGTTGCACTCTATAAAACTTGCCTGGAAAGTCACTATTTTTCCCCTTCATTGACAAAATGAATTTTAGAAGTCCAGCTGATTGCTAGAAGAGTTTGGTTTTTTACAGGATATATATACACAACCTAAGTTTTTGTTAAGAAGTTTGTGCTGTTGAAATTCAAACTTCCTGGTTAACAAAGTTAATTTTCCTATGACAGTAATTTTTGAAAAGTCTTATTGCCAGTTAAAGTATCTTATCACCTAATGGACATTTTTGGATAGTTGCTTGTATGTCTCTTAACTGGTTTTCAGATTGCTGGGTTTAACTCATTATATTCTTGTTTAGCTGTAAAACCATTGGAATTCTGTGCTTCCATTTCACTGTTGTTGTGATTACAGAGGGACACAATTCTTAAAAAGCTGTACATAGAGAGCTTAAATGATACAATTTCATTTACATGCAAATATTTAGTTGAGAAGAAGAATGTAATCTGTGCAGGGCAAGCTCTTTAGATGGTTCCAGTTTGTTGCTACCCAGCGTTTCCATAGCTGCTGTGTGCAGAGCCAGCTCCAGCTTGTGCTGCTGAGTTGAACTGATGTAGGAGCCTCAGTGTCAGTGCCAAATCATCTGGTGAGGCTTTGGCAGGTGTAATGCTGGATGAAATTCTTTCAGGTGCCAAAGATTCATCTCTTTGCAGCACTGCTGAAGGAAGGTATCCCTCCAGAATTGAGGGAGGATTTGGTCATGCTGGGATTTAAGTCCAGCTATTGAATTGCCACACGGAAATACTTTAACCAAGTCTGGTGGTCCAGAACCAGGGAGGGGAGTGATAGAAGGGTATTGGGGTCTGGAGTGAAATAGCAAAGCAGTGAGTGGCATGAATTCTCCCCTGACCCTCACAGCCTTTTTCAGTCAGTTCCAGCGCTGCTGCAGTGCCCTTAAAGAGCTACTTCTGTCATCAAAGCTCTGAAAACTGTAAAAAAATTGACATGTGAGAGAGCTTCTTTTAAAAAAGAAAATAAGAGTGTAATGTGGCATTAGTTACTAATATTCCCTAAAAGCATGACATCAGAACCTTAGCAGAGTTGTCTTCCAAAGCTTAAAGGCTTGTAAAGACAAACCTTTTGCAAATGTTGGTACTTTACAGGTGACAGATGAGCTGTCAGCAGCTCGTGCTCCCAGATGTGCACCAAAGCAGATGGTCCCAGTTCCTGTACTGGGCTGCTGTGCTGTCACCTCTGCTCCAGGCAAGGCACTCAGCCCTGCACCATGGCGCTGTGTTGGCAGAGCTGCACAGTCTCAGAAAGCTCCTGAATCACCAGGATTGCCAGTTCTGCTTTAGGTGATTCAATACTGAAAAGCATTGGCTGGTGCATGTTGGCACCTGGAAATACTCATTTTCTCCTAGCCCCTTGTCCTTCCTCTCAGCCATGAGCTTTCTGTGAACACAATCACAGAACTAAAAGGAATATTTTCCTTCCTCCAAAGCTCTAGTTAAAAAGCATATTTTAAGATTAATACCATGTTCCTGAGATAAAAACGTATATATTTGTGTCTGAAAATGAATGCTTTGATCCCACTGACTTTAACCAAGTTTAGTAGGAAAGTTGGAGCTACTTTAGCCTGAGGTGAAGAGAAAAGAAGTTTGACAGGGATGAGTGTCTCCGAGATGGAAATCTCTGCAAGTTTTGTGGAAACCTCCTTTCCCTGTGTCTGAAGACCATACAGATTAGTGTCCTGAAGGAGAAGTGTGCAGCTGGAGCTCTCCTGTGAGATAACAAGAGTATTCCACTGGAGAAGAGAAACTGAAGGCTCCGGATCTTCAGAACCAAAATGAGCACAGCTTTCTTAGCTGCTTAAAAAACTGTCTGTTCTTGCTTGCAGTAGTGCTAAGTAGCAGTAAGGAAGAGAATTTGAGAGTTAGAGCTTCTAGAAAGCTGCCATGCTGGAGAGCACGAAGAATTGTTGCATCAGTTTATGTGGTTTCAGACATTTGTAAAGAGGAAGACTCAGATTAGCCCCCAAGGGAGAAAGCAAAAAGCAAGGTAGGAGGAACTGCTTGGGAATTTGCTCAGTAAAGAGCATTTTTTACAGAATTACAGAGTCTGAGCTGAGTTTCTGAATGCCATGAGCACCTCATGTGGAAGTCTCAGGTGTTAGCCTGCCTCTTTTTATGTGGGGCTAGTCCATGAAAGCTTCCATTGCTAAATAAAGTGGGATTAGGGAGGTCAGGGGATGACTACACAGAAAACTGAAAATAGGTTATATGAGGTGGCAGTGGGAAAGAGTTGGGCTCATGAACATGGTAGGGCCGTAAAGGGGATGTGCCACCTTGAACATGAAAGTAGGAAATAGAATGAAACAATTACTTTTTTTGGAAGCCTGAAAGTGGAGTTGATATGATTCAGTTCTAGACACTTTGTAACCACCTTTTGTTTGAAAGGTCAGGCAGACATAAGCACTTTTTTATTAAGAACAACATGTAATGTTCTGACACTCTGCCATTAAGAAATGGCTTTCATTGATAATTCATCATAGTCAAGAGTTAAAAGGCAGGAGGAATATAGATTATAATAAATCCTACCACTTTACACAGCTTGTTTTGTTGATTTGGTAAAACAACTTTCCTGCCTCTTACTTCTGTCTTAAATTATGGATTAATAATTCATTCTGCACTATGTTGACTTAATTTTATTATGAAAATTGAAATACTAATATTTGGCCTGAAGGCAGAAATCAGTATATCCGGTTTTTAAAAATCTCTTCTGATTTCTATGCTGTGACCAGCTGGAGCAGCAAATGCAGTTTGTTACATTTACAATGGTTGATACATTTGCAAGTAAGCTTTACATCACAACAGAAGCAATTCTGAGATGAACTTTGTACAGAATGAGTCCACAAAACAAAATCTGAAGGTGTTAGTTCAGGAGTTGGCTGTTGGTGGTGCTTGGGCTAGTTCACAGTTTCATTTGGAATAGGATTTGGTGCCGTATTGATGCATTTAAGTAGAGTTGAGTCTTTCCATGCCTGTTGTGCACTGTAAGCAGCAGAGATGGGAAGGCTGAGCCCTTTCTGTTGAGTGTGCAGTGGTGCCTTAGCTGGAGGCTGCACAGGACAGGCACAGCAGCCTGGTTCTGTCCTGCTGTCGCTGCGTGGGCTGCACTTGTGGCCTCCTGAAGCCCTGAGAGAAGTGGTGCCTGTTGTGCTGGGCACTGCTTGGGGCCTGTGGGAGGGCACAGGGTCACTGGGGGGAGCTCACCTGCAGGCTGTATCCCTTAGGTGACTTTTGGCTGGCTTCAGGATTTGTGATTAGCAGAAACCTTGGGAAAAGGCTCAAAGACCCTCCCAGCTGCTGTGCGGGAGCACTTTGGAACATGCCTGGCTTGTTCAGTCCAGCTGTGCTGGGTTTTATCAGAAGCAATAGGAGGAGTTAGGGACAGAATTTCATGACAGCTCACATCCCTCCTTTTACCGAATGTGACTAAACTCCAAAGTCATTTGAGTGCTTCAAAATTAGACCAGTTCTGTGGAGTTCACTAATCTGCCATCTGCTTTCTGCTCGTGTATTGGTTGTGCTACTACTGCAGTAGCTAAAATAATCCAGAAAGTAGAATGTTGCAGATCCTGTTTCTCCTTAGGAGTGTTAATACTTCACACCTTTCTCTGTGACCTTGGTTTGAAGTGACTGCAGGTATTCATCCAGATGTTCCACTTGAGGCTGCACTTACAAACGTTGTTGTCAAGTCCTTGGGTTTGTTGGGTATGAAGAATATATTTATAAAATGAAGCAGCCTTGTTTTAAGTGTATAATTATCTGGGATCGCATTAGTGTTACTGTTAAACTACTAAATACTCTTTGCTTGTTCCTTTGACTAAAATCTTAACTTTTTTCTCTTTGCAGGAACGTCAGAATCGAAACAAACAATAAGAATAAACATAGACAGTTTGATATATATACTAGAACTGATATTAAATTCGACTATGAGAAACAAAATTAAGTATAACTGGTGCTGTATCCTGGCATCAGGACAAACTAAAGCTTTCAGCTCCAATATATCTTCTCGTGCAGGGGAAATTAAGTTGTTGCATCTTTAAGTACATTGTAGTTTATTTTTGCCCAAGTGGATCTGCATTAATTTGTATCTTTTTTTTCTATGTAAAATTCTGTAGAGATCATTAATAAAGGTGTGTCTGGTTTTATTTTTTTAAGTTGGTAAGCAGTTATATTAACCTAATGTGGACCTATACATGAGCATACTAAAGTGTCAGTGCTTCCCAAAGACTTTATTTTGGCACGAATTATGTTCCTGACCAGATATAGAGATTATGGAGAATACATGACAAATCTTCCTTTATCCTCCTCCCAATCCGTTTTTCTTCATGGCAGAAGTAAGAAACCATGCATTGATTTTTTTTTTTGTCATTAAAAAAAAAAAAAACCTCCTAAGATACTGCACTTCAGAATTTTAAAATGAAAGAATCCCTAAATTTCTGATCACTTTGTGCAGCTGCTCTGCCTCTTTATTTATCTGTACAATTACTCTTTTAAAACTGCTGATGCGCCATGTTGGTTTTTTCTGTCTAGTAGAAAATCAAATTGTCAGTGGAATTGTTTCTCTGGAAAATATTTCCCTCTCACATTCTGTTAAGCAGTGCTTCAGTGTGCATCTGTTATTCCATATCCTGCCGAGGGTGAGCGAGACGCTTTCTCTCAGCCATAATTCTGCTTTACGGTTTTTGTAGCTTAATTAAATAATAATGTGATGCTATCGACATTGCAGGGGTTTTAAACAATGTGTTTAAACCTGTTTTCAGCTTTCAGGTGTTATTAGTTAATTGCAGATCATTTTTAATCCTTCCCTTCATTACTCTCTCCCAACCCCCCCAAATCCTAATGCCATTTAAAGTTTTTATACCAATAATGCTGAGCTTTAACGTAGGAACTAATAGTACGGATAATATGATGGATTATGCCTCAGATGTTTAAAATTGACAGTGTGTATGTCTAATTTTTTTTTTTTCTGTTGGATGAGTAAAAAAACCTGTTTTAAGAAAATGAATTTGCTGTCATGTTTTTGTGGAGTGAGGGGACCGTCGGAGAACCTGTCACCAACTGGAGTTCCAGTTAAGCATGGAAATGGTGCTCATGTCCGCTGCTCTAGCACACTGAATCTGCACGTGTTTATTGTAGAGGATCTTTTACTATATTAGAAAGCAAGTATCTTCTGAATACTATTTACTCCAAAAGGACCTCCAATTTAAATAAAGTTTAATCTGTATCATTTAGACTTGTATTTAGAACGTATAACTCTGTCTCTGGACTGTTACTGCCTGTAAGGAGTAATGGACAGCATCAGATTAACTTTTTCCTCTAGGAGAATACAAGCCTTAATAAACAATACATATTTAGCAAGCTCGATGTCATTTTCATTTTTTCCCTACATTCAGTTGTCTTCCTCTGTTCCAATCACCCTTTATGCTGATTCCTTGGTTAAATCTATTGAGTAACTCAGATGTTTGCTCTGAACGGTTTCACAGGACTCTGCAGAGGACATGTAAGCTGCTTTGACTATTCCCATTCCTCAGAAGACCTGCATTCATGTGCAGTGGTTGTCCCTTGTGCTTCCTTTTCTCCTTGTACAGTGGAGAAGCTGAGGAGAGGACTGGAGGTTGTGCTGTGTCTTTGAGGAGGCAGCAGGACAGCCTTGGGTCACCAGTGTAAGAAAAGCACTTCCCAAATCCAGTAACGGTCTGACCAGTTTCTTTCCGAGCACTTAGCTCTGTTTCCCAGCTCTAACTAGTAATTTGCTTTGATTATGTTTTTTAAACTGATTTATTGAAGCAATTTTGCATTTTATAAATGTGTTGCCATCCAACAAAAGCACCTGCTGTTAGTTTCAGTTGTTACATCAGAACCCTTCCACTGGTGATTCTAGAGCCAAAAAGGACTGCATCTGGACCATCAAGAGAAAAGTTAGTTACACAACTAAAGTACTTTTTTTTTAATCTAAACACTCTTTGCTGTGATACATTGATACACTTCTGTGTTTTGTTTAGAAAAAAAATAATTGGGAGCCTTCTGCTGAAGCTGGTTTGACTTATTAAAGTGATGATGTGTTTCAGCTGTCTGGCTTTGTAGGCAACAGAAGACAGAAGAGATTTGTTACTGACACTGCAGTACAGCCCTGTCAGGGGTGGGAGAAGAGTTAACAGTGGGTAAAATAATCCTGTTCATCACAAGCACGTTGGGTGCTCAGATAACTGCAGTGCTGCCTGCTGGTCCTTCTGATTTTCAATCCCCTGCCACTGCAATTCCAAGGCATGACTCACTTTTTGTGTTTCACCGAGTTCACATTTCACTGTGAGGGGGAAGAAACATTCTTCCAGTGTCTCTTGAAGAATAACTTCTTGTCACAAGTCTTGCTTATTCTTTATTTAGTCCAAGTAATAGTTCTAAAGGAATGTTCCTGTGTGCTTTTGGAATTGCTGCTTAAACTCACTCCTTAAGCGAGTTGCTTTGCTTGATGTTTCTGGGGTTTGGGTGTGACAGTAATGCTGCTGCCTTTCACTTTTAAGCCAAATGGAGCTGGCAGCACCAAAGGCTGATTTAAAAAGTTAAATTATTTCTCTGGTTCAATTACTGGTTGGTGATAGTGGCACATTGCACTGCTCTGAACTGTGAATATGCATCATGAGGGGAAAAAACCTATTTGCAGGTAGTCACACCAAAAGTAATAGTACTGAGTAATTAAATCTATATGGAGATTGTGTTTGTCACTGGGAGCGACTTGAGCTTGTAGAGAAAACTCTGAAGTTAAACCTACACTGAGATGTGAGGGCAGAAATTCAAGGTTCTCTTCCATAACACATTGTGCTCATAAGGCCAGACTGATTTTTGACTTCTCATTTTTGGGAGATGGAAATAGAGGATGTAAAATTTAAAATTCTCCTTTTTTTTTTTCATCATTTACACTGCTCTTGATATTCAAAGATGTGTTTCTTCACAAAATACTTGGTATTTCTTTGGAGAACTGAAAGGTATTTATGAATTTACTCAAAGGGTATTAGTGAGATCTCAGGGAAGAAGAGAGCAGTATTTATTTCTAAGCATTAGACTGACCACAGTGCACTACAGAGCGGGTATGTGGTTTGCTTTTCCTCTTCAATAATGAGGGATTTTATTTGGCCAGAGAAGATGGAAATTCCAATAGATGTGGCCATAAAAAAAAACCTCGCAGGCAAAGATAGTACAAAACTATCAAAAGAAAACAAACTGATGTAATGTTACTGCCCTTTTCTGGGTTCTGCACGTCTTGAGAAAAGAAGCTGAGAGAGTAAGGGAAATTTAGTTAAAATAGCAGATAAATGCAAAACTAAGCACAAACATCTGATGGAGGGAAGTGTGTTCTGATGTAATGCTCCTTTTCCTGGTCTCTCAGCTACTTTGAATTCTTTATGTTGA
This sequence comes from Cyanoderma ruficeps, assembly GCA_008694505.1. NCBI lineage: Eukaryota > Metazoa > Chordata > Aves > Passeriformes > Timaliidae > Cyanoderma > Cyanoderma ruficeps. The sequence goes on from VZDJ01000175.1 coordinate 5,941,815, forward strand.
ACAATCTGTTTCCCTTGGAAAAAGCTCTGGCTCTTGCTGACAACAGTGCTCAGCATCTGCTCATTTCAGGAGAAAGCTGTTGGCTATTTCTGGGAAAGTGCAGGTTTTTAATTGGAATTGTGATCCTGCCCAAGAACAGCAAGTGTGGCTGTGGCTGTGATCACTGGCTGGGCTGTAGCCTGCCTTGTCCACAGCTCCTTTGAGAAGGAACAGCTCTTGTTCGGCCCATTTTTAGAATAAAGGGAGTTGAGTCAGAATGTTGAAATGACTTAATTGGGGTGTGACTTGGCAGAGGGAGATTTTGAATTTCGCAAGAAACATGGTCCAGCCCGATGGACTGTTCCACAGCTGACATCATTCCCACAGTGCAACTTCCCAGTTCACATCTCTTGGTGCTTTGACCTAATGTGAGGGTGAGGGGAAATGCCTTGGCTATGGACGTTATCAATTTCACAGCTTTCCTGTCTTGAGCAAGCTTATGTTGATTTGAAAAGGCTTTCAGACTGCCTATTGCAGGTGCAGCACTGCACTGCATGGGCAGTGTGGTGGCACTCAGGGATCTTTCTCATTTCCCTGCCAGAGCATGAGCAGGGCAGGGCTTTGGCTATTCCAAGAACAGCTTTTGTTCCCTGGTACAATATGGGATTAATTTCCTTGTTTTGTGTAGGATCATCATTTCAGGGCACCTTTGTAATCCCTTGGGAAATGCTGCACACAAGAGTGCTGACTTGACTTGTGTCTCCTCATTTTACTTCCTGTAGCATCCCTGATCTCCCTTTTGTTCACGTTCTGAGGTGAGTTTCTGCCAGCACAAGCAAGACCTTTGGAGATGTGCCTTCTTCAACATGCAGGACTTCATGGAACTGGCATCAACACTGTCTTTTACTGAATATCCTTCAGTTTGGAGAGCGTGGGAGGTTTTATGCCATCTGTCTGTTTATAAGTTATTCAAGAAATTATTTTTACCTGGGATGTTGCCATGACAACAGACAGACAGTGAAGTCTTCACCAAATGCATTCCTAATGTCCAACTGCTGCTAAATCAGTAGGATCTGGTGTTTTGCTGTTCTTTCAATAATGAAGGCAGTGGGAAAGAGGTGTAAATACTTGTTTTACCAAATATACATCCCCCAGGTATTTTTAGATTATTAATGCAATGCCTTGGGCAGTAATACAAGCAACCTCCTTAAATATTCCCCCCACCACCACCATCTGGGTGTGAAAATAGGAAGAAAATCATTTATATCAGTAAAGGATTTAATAATTTATGCAGGTATTATTAGGGAGCTTTTTTTCATTATTTATATCTACTTTGATTTCTTTGCTGTGCCCTATGGGTCTGCAAATTGTAACTTGAGCCATTTGATTATTGATAACTTTTCAGTCTCCAGGATAGTTTGGCATCTCCCTGCTAGTTGTGCTCTGCAAACCCTCCTGAGTTAGAAGCCACCAATGTAGTAGGAACTGTTCCTGCTTCTGCTCTCTTGTGACAACATGTTTCGGCTTGATGGCAGAGAAATGGAATGTTCAGGTTCTTGCAGCTGAAGGCACTTTGCTGAAATAGTGTTTGGTCAGTTCTGATAAAACTTTGGGGAGCTGGGAGTCATTAGGCTCAGAAGTAGCAGATCAGATCACCTGGAGGGAGAGTCACTTTCTATTCAAGACTGCACATGCCCTGCAGTGGGCTCAGATTTACCAAGTTTGGAGTTAAACTTACTGGTGGAGAGTGACTTCTTCTTCACCCCCTTTGTGGATAATCAGCCCATTCAGGAAATAATGGACTTTGGAAGTTCTGGGGATTTATGGAAACTGTTGGGCTTTCTTAGTGCATTGGGGTGTATGAAAATCCTTTTCTAATATAAATCTGTTTCACACAAATTTGTAAAATATCGACAGTATGCATTTATGTGAGTGCAAATAGTCTGATTTGTTGGGGGAAGAACTCCTCGGAGATCTGCAAAAAGCTCCTGCTTGTAACATCAAAAACTGGCAGCAGAGGCTTTTGGCCACTTGTAAAAAAGTTGATTATCCAGAGCCCTTGAAAACACTTTGGTGAAAAGACAAGGTGCTTTTGATGTTTTTATGCCAGGTAATAAAAGTCATCCTCTACTTCATAAATACAGCAGGGATGTTTGTTACCTGGCATGAAAATTCACATTTGTTAAGTACAACTATCTGTGAGGTTTCTAGACCTCTGTTTCAATCTTTAACTCAGGCTAAGCCTCTCTGGAAGGTGCTCTGAGATCCAGGAAAGCTGAGATCCTTCCCAGCTCTGCTGCTCAGGGTTGGGGTGGGCCAAAGGCTGGAAGGTGGCTGCAGGGTAGGACTGATGACAAAGCTCTGCCATTGCAGAGGGGTTTTGAACCATTTGTTTAAAGAGTGCAGGTTTAATCCTTGAAGGAGCTATTTTGTACTTTCCCACGGGTGCTGTGAGGTAGAGCAGAGACCAGGGGTAGGAGCCAAGAAGGCTGAGCATGGAGGCTCTGGGGGAGTCAGGAAGGAGCAGTTACTGGTGAGGACCCCTTTTCTGAGATGGGATTAGATTCTGAGGTATCAAAGCAGGTTTTATTTCTTAGGCCACTGGCAAATTGTTGAGATTTTTCTCATAATTTATCCTTTTCAGTCCTCACGCTGTGTCACTTTGAGATCTCCCTTTGAATTGAAATACCCCATTGTGGTGTACTGAAATTGAACTGTTGGCAGCTGCTGGATGGTCAGACACTTAATCACACCAAATTCAGTGTTGTTGTGCCCTGTTTTTTATGTGCAGTACCTGCTTAACTGAGCTGGTTTATTTCACAGTGTACAGGGGTTTATGCTTTTTTTTTTTCACTAATTTTAGATCAGTCACCAGAAATTTGGAACAAAAGAACCAATTACAGAGGTGTAGCTGTGTGTTGTATCACTGGCGGGCAGCATTTCAAAAACGAAAGCAGGGGACGCTGCTTTGTGTCCTCCAGTTTTATATATTTGACCTCTGTAAAAGAGAAATTACAACTAAAACATTATAACTGCAGTAATTCCTTGTTTGCCCTGACAAGGAACAAGAATTCCTAGTTTTAACCTGTCAGTCTCTTAAAGAACAATCTTCCAGTGTGCCGTGGCCAAATGTTTGATTTGCAGAACCTGACAGCTCGTTCATTCACTCAGCAGCAGTATCAAGGTTAGGAGCACGGTGGGGGATTTTTTTGTCCAAAATCTTTGTCTTTCTGAAAATGCCACTTCAGAACTAGGGAGTCATGGTCAGCGAGTTGAGAGAAGAAATAAAGAGCAATTTTTATCAACTGGGAGTAAAGACAACTCCAGAAGATTTCCTGATGCTGCGGAAAGAGCAGCACTAATGAGCCCCCATGGGAAATGTAATCTCCCCGTAGTGAGTAAAATAGTAGGTGGGGAAGAGGAGTAATTTTGTGAGCCAGGTATAATTTCAGATTTTTCCTGAACTTACTGACCTTGCTGAGGATGGGAAAACACTTCAAGTTGCTAATTCAGTTATTTCAAAGAACATGATAGTGGGGGATGAAAAGGAGGGTGTTAATAAAGGACCCACAGATGGGGTGATCTTTAGACAGATTTTTAAAAATTATTTATCCATTAGAGTTTATTTAAAATAATAAATGCAAGCAAGGATGTGAACCTGCAGATCATAAATTGCACAGAGGTTCCTCTTGTTAAATTCCAAAAGCCTCCTGGTGAAATGAGAGTGGTTGTGAGGCACAACAATCCTCAGAAACATTCAAAATTGTCACCTACCCTGGGGACTGTGACCTGTGTTGGGACTCCAGAGAACCCACAGCCCCTTTCCCTCTCACCTCCTCCTGGTGGGCTGATGCTCCACCACTGAGGTGATGAAGGAGGTGAGTAAAAACACACCAGGCATTTGTGGAGCTGTGCTTTTCAGTCAGTGAACAGATGCAGGTTTTTGCTCAGAAACACTCCGAGCATGGAGATCATTAGCAGTGGAAATCCTGTGCTACAAGTGGAGCGTGAGGGATCCCTGCTCGGCTCTGCAGGGGGAGCAGGGGGGCACAGAAGGGGCCAGGGAGGAGAAACCTGAGCACAGGGAAGGGGGAAAATGTGAAAACAACCCTGCGGGTTTAGTTCTTATTTGTTTTTAAAGTGTGAGGGTGTGGTTATGCCAGAGATAAATGGGAAGACAGGAGGAGGGGAGGGAAAACAAGTGGTGCACAGTATGTGCTGTCATCAGCTTCCCCAGCACACCTGCACTGAGGAGCCCGCATGGGCTTTCCTGAGAGCCTGGTGGCTGCTGCAGCATCCCTCAGTTGTGGCTCGTGGAGCAATGAAGGTGGGGTTTGAATTATTCCCGGGATCCCAGCTGTGCCATCAGTCAGTCTGGTGAGGTTTGTCCGGAGGCACAAAGCGTCTCTAGCCTGGTGACTGCAGTTCAGTCTGTTCCAAGGATTAGTTACAGCACTGAGAAAAGGAGGTTTACAGGCAGCACCACTCTGACACCTCTGCCCACAGGAAATGTTGTACAAACGCAGGCTCAGAGCCCTGGACGGTTAAAATGGATTTTCTTTGTGATCTAATGTCATCCTTTCCAATGCAGTTACTTTCGCAGCTTTCTCAGACTTCATTCTCCAAGGCACTTTTCATCTTCAGTAGGACGAGAGCGTTCTGCATGTAATAAGCCATTAGTTTCTCAAATAAATCACACTCTGGAATAGACACTGAGATTTTTCTGCTGTATAATAGCCATATGTATATCAGTGTGTATATTACATTTATGCACACACGTGCATGGATTTGTTTCCAAGAGGAGACGTGCACGGACAAATAGTGATGGCTTTTTCTTCACACAAATGGGAAGGTGGTAACTGTCACTGTGTGTCTGAGCTGAAGGGAATTGGCACAGCCCCAGATGCTGCTGATTTCTACTAGCTGGCAATCTCACTGTGCTTTTTATAAGAATGCATTAAAGGTATTAATGATGCTAACAAAGAGGAAAGTGGGATGATTAACAATGAAATGAAACGAAATAGCAGGGGAGGTAGGAGGTCTTGAAGGCTCAGTGTACATCAGAGACTGTTCTCAGAGATGCGAACCAAGAAAAGCAACCCCTTTTTCACAGCTTTTGTCAGACAGTTGGTCTGGTGTGATGCCTGCCCAGTTGCCCATGCTGTAAAAGCACATCCCACGTTGGGTGGTTCCAGCCCAACAAAGGGATTCTGCAAGGGTGGGTTCTCCTTCCTGCAAGAGCTTGCCAATAAATAAAAAAGCAATGGGTGTGGGGAGCTGTGCAATTCTTTTACAGTGTAGAAGTGCTGGTAAAATAAAGATTTTATTCAGTGTTACCTTTTCTCCAGCAGCAGCACTGGCTTACAGCACAGGCTCTGTCATGGGAGGCTGCTCCCCTCCCCATTACAATCCTGCCCGTACTTTGTTTTTTAATTGAACTCTAACTACAAAACACAAAATACCTTATTTCACTGATTGGATGTACACCCCAGGCTGCACAGTTAGCACAGCTAGTGGAGGGTAAAGGATCAGAATTAGCAAAGCTGGAGGAAATGTAATAGCAAACTCCATGCCAAGAAGCCAACCGCAGAGATCCTGATCATCTCCACGGTGCTAATTTGGTGTTGCTGCTGTAGTTAACAGCTTTGCCATTTCAGTGGCCATCAGCAGAGCTCACTTTGATGAGCCTGAGAGAGCTGGGCAGGGCATTGGCTCTTTCCATAGGTCCAACTGCATATTTAGGATGCTCTTGAATTTGTTGAAATGTACAGGTTTATGTGGATCACCCTGAGGTCATGTGGTGTAGTTGGTAAATTGTTCCCAGAGTTCTGTTGAGTGGAGAAGTGGAAATAAACTGGTTTGTAGAGAACTGTATGAGTGTGCTGACCCCTCAGAGTGCTTTGCATCCTTCTCTGGCAGACAGATTCCTTAACCTGTGTGTGCCCTGCTGCTCTCAGGTCGGGCTGGGTTTCTGTTCCCTGTGGTGCTCCAGGAACCAAGAATATTTTACCCTTTGTTTTCTTCTCCTGAGCTTATGCCGTGCTCGGCTCTGACTTCTGGGTGTGACTCCCACAAGGTGGGAACCCCTCAGATCGGGGTCTTTGCAGGGGTGCAGCTCGAGCTGAGAATCAGCCTGGCTTGTGAGAATCACAAGCAAGCAGTGAATTCAAGGACTAGAGATAAAAGTTCAGCTCTACTCTTAGTCATGTAGGAGTATTCCCTTAAGTCCCTGCTCTCAGGTCTCTCTGCTGAGTCCTGGGAATTGAGATGGTTCTTAGGTGCCATTTGCTTGGAATTTGTTTTCACGTGTCAGATTATTGCATTGCAAGGCTCTTACCAAACCTAAGGGTACAAAATGAGGCTTTTCTGTTCCTCACCTGCCATTCCCATTTCTCTGCAGATTTGCAGAAGGCAGGGAAGGATATGGGGAATGTAACTCCCAGTTGGCACCATCTGGCACAGCTCATGCTTGGCCTTCCAAGTATAGGAAGTGATCACAGCCATGCAACTGTTCCATCCCCACATTGATGGGGCCTGTGGGTGCTGCTGGCACAGTTTGTTCTGAAAGTAGTTTCTGGTTTTCTTAAAAAAACACCAAAAAACAAAATTAAAAAAAAAATTCAGACAAGCAAAACAAAGAAAAAAAAACAAAACAGAAAAACCAAAAAACACCAAACCACCACCCAAAGCCAATAAAACAAACACTGTTAGAGAAGAAAAAAAAAAAAGAAAAAAGGAAAAAAAATGCAATAAAGCAAAGTTCCAGCAGCTTTGTTTAAAAAAAAAAAAAGTAATTGTTGATTTGGAGTATGAAGGGACATGGGATATGATGTTCAGGACTGAAATGCAGCCCCCCTGCCTTAGGAAGCTCTGTCCTCCCTCACTGCCTTTTGTTCTGCTCCAGACAAGCTGGCTGCACTGCTGCATCCCTGGAATCATTTCCTTCTGACACAGAGGGCTGCCATTAATACCTTCCTGCTTGCATCTTTGTTTCTGGGCGATTTCCAGAGCATTAAGCCACAGCACATCCACTTATTCTGGGACTCCCCATCTCAGTCATTAGCTTCTTTTGCAAAGCCCTGTCCACTGCATGCTGCAAACCTAATTGTGCTGTGCTGTTCCCTCCCCTTTGGCTGCTGCAGCAGTTCCAGCCTCAAAGAGCTCCACCAGATTAACCACAACTGTTCCTTGCTGAAATCACCTTGGTCCCTATTACTCAAGCTGTGCTTTTGCATTTGATCTTTTAAATGCTTTGTAATGCTTACCCCACCTTTACGTGAAGCTAATTGGGATGTAACTTCCTACAGCACTTCCAGATCTTTTCCTGTAACGATGCCAAAAGCTTTTCTGTCTCTGGGGCCTGCACCTGAGTGCAGCTGTGGAATGACAGGTTTCCAGTGGTAAGGCTTTGCATCAGGGTCTGACAGTGGAAATGTCCGACTTTCTGGCTGTCACTCGCACTGGGAAAAGGGGCAGCCTTGGGTGGAAAGGGTTTGTGCTGCCAGCAGAGTTTGGAGCAGAAAACTGCCAGGCAGCCCAGGAAAACAGCCCCCATGTCCTCCTGCTTTCACTGGCCGGTTTGCAGTGCTGCTTTGCTCCCTCCCAGCTCCACCTCCCTTCTCCCTGCTTTAATTCATTTGCAGACTCTTGGGTGTCAGCTCCTCGTGCCTTTTGCTCCGAGCCTACAACTGTGCTGCCCCTGGGTCCGGCATCCTTGTGCCTTGACATGAGCCCTGCATGACCTCTCCTGCTGCAGGACCCCATGGGACGTCCTTTATGAGGGTGCCACCGTACAAGTCACCCCTTTAAAATGGAAATTGCCCATTTCTAACCATGGGATGAAAGTCCTCTCTCTGTGAGCTGATGCACAAGCTCCTGACAAATCCTGTCATGTGCACGTACCACCTCCTCCTCTCCCTTGCTTCTGCCTCTTTTACTTTTCCCCCCATCTGAATGCAAGAGATCTGACACATCATATTAGGCGATTTCTGTAGGTCTCATTTAAATACCACTCCTCGTTTGGAGATGCTGTTGGGGATAAGATGGGTTAGGAGGCAGCTCCTTGTGTTGTGCAATAGCTCAAATCAAGCTCAGCAGCTGCAAGCAAGCCTTTGATCACTGCTTTGCACAAAACATGAACCTCTCTGAATCAGCTGGCATTTCCATATGGGAAGGGATACAAGATTTTGTGGAATGAGGTGGGGGAAGGCTGGATGTTATCACGGTGCAGCGGAGTGCTGAGGAGCATCCATTCCCCCCGGAGGTTGTGTTAACCTGTGAGGGGCAAGGCTGGGGAAAAGGAGGCTTGTGCTGCCTCTGGGGGTGGAGAAGGGGCATGTTCATGTGGATCTCAGCTGGGAGGCCTGTGGAAAGGAGGGAAAGGAGGGAGAACTGGTTTTTAGGTGTAGACTGTAACCTTCTCCTGTCCTAATGGGGAGAAAGGGCCTTGGGACTGTCTGGTTTATCACAGTGCTCATTTGCAGAGCAGCAGGAAAGGCTTTGCTCCTCGCACACTCCCAGCCGTGTCATTTTAGACACGAGCTCTTGGCCAACGTCCTGTGTAAGTGACAGCCCTGGCACCCAGAACTGCAGCGTGTGGGAAAAGGGACCGGGGCAGGAGCGGATCGGCCGTGTCCGGAAGATCCAGAAAGATCCAGAGAGCGGCCGGGGGGTGCAGGGAAGGAGCCGAGAACGCATCTTCTGACAGGGCCGTTCAAAGCCCGCTTTGCCTCCTGCGCCGGCCGCCGCTCCCCGCAGCCTCGCCCGGGATGGAGAGCGAGTGCCACCGTGTGCCCGGCAGCAGCCATGGCTCCCGGGCGGAGCACGGGGCCCGTCCCTTCCCCGGCCCGGCTGAGGGGCCAGCAGCCACGGGGGACCGGGATGGGACCGGGATGGGGACAGGGATGGGGACCGGGATGGGACCGGAATGGAGACCGGGCTGGGAGTGGGATGGGGACCGGCATGGGACCGGGCTGCCTTTCCAGGCACACAGGGTTTCCAAGCAGCAAAGCCAGAGGCAGACAGGGGCGATAGGCTAAAACGTTGAGGATGGAAGAATGTAGAAGAAGATCCCTTTGGTATGGCCTAAGATCCCTTTTGGTTGTTTCCAGAGCAGAGGGTTGGGGCTGGACTGGCAGGAGGAGGCAGAGTTGCCTCCTCAATTCACAATGAAATTTAATTCAAGCCACGGTCTTGAAACCCAATTCGTAGCCCGGGGCGTGTGTAGGTGCGGGATAGCGGGTCATTCAGGGGCGGTTCGGTGACACAAAAGCCACCCGAGGGCCGGGGCTGACCCCGGGAACGCTCCGCTCCCCGCCCGGCCCTGGCGCGGTGTCCCTGCTGTCCCGGAGGAGAAGCGACAGTGGTGCCATCCTGCGGCCTCCTGGCCCTTTGCAGGAGGCACGGCGGCTTTGTCCCGCTTTTGTCTTCTCTGCTCTGCAGGAGCCGCTTCTGTCTCGGCTCCTTCTCCCTTCGTGCTAAAGGCGATAAAAGTTTAACGAGGTGTTGCCTGCCCAGGCTGGGCAGCAGCTGACGCTGCGGTTGTTCGGAGGGTTATGGGAGAGGGCTGTGAAAGCGATCCCTGCGCTCTCCCTGTCCTGGAGCAGCTCCACAAACAGCACAGGGAAGCTGCTGAAATACAGACAAGGTCTGCAGGGAGGGAGGATGCTGAGGGTCCCTCACCTTCTGGTGGCAAAACTCGGGCAGCCCAGGCTGGGAAAGCTGTGCTGCGGGTGAGGTGAATCGTCCTGACGGCCTAAAGAAATCACCTCTCCCTTCCCTCGATGGTAGGG